>OV651824.1:42142252-42245231 GCA_927349885.1 Psylliodes chrysocephalus
AGAACTTGGTAACTTCATTATTTTTACACTTTTTTGAGATGCTCCGGTTTTGCTTGCGTTATTGCAGTCTTGCACGCTTTTGAGCTATTTTTGGTGGTTTAGTTGGGTTGTCTCAACCCAGGTAACCAGCTGACGTCATTTGCACGTCAATATTTGGTCATCTAATGTCGTTAATGTCACATGACCTTAAAATGACGACATTTTGACGTCAATTAGACGAACCAAATAGGACGTCATTTTCACGTTTTAATGCCAGAAATGTATAAAATTCCACATTGTACTATTTATATGACTAAGAGATAATTACAAATTATTCCTTAAATTTCAAACTAAATAAAACTTAATTTTGCTTTCTTATATTCATACTTAGTGTTATTACTACACGTTTTTCGCAATTTAAGGTCCTATTTCTCTGCGCCTAGCAGATGTACACCAAATTGTTAATTATTTATGTATTTATTAAAACCATCGATAGATATCATATATGCCTAATGTAAATGTAATTTTTATAATTTTTAAAAATACGATGGAAATTAATATTCGGTTTAAAAAGTGGCGCATCAAGTACCGTCATCTGTCATGCGTTCAGGAGCAGTTGTTAACCGGATACCGCGTCTTCATGAGCATGATCCGAGTTCCCAGCTCCTGAGTAGAAATAACATTGACATTGGTGTTCACGTGATGTATGATTGCATATTTGTAATAATACAAAATCATGTGAACCTTGTCACATACCTTGTTTGACTGCATATTGAAAAAATTCTAGATTTATAGATTTTTAATAATAGTAACCTGACTGAGCGTTATACAGATCGAGCAAAAGGGCCGGGCGGTTGATCCAGGGGCCTATCGCAAGGGGCGCACGATCGACCAAAACTAAGATATGATATACTATAAAATTATTTATTAAAAAACAAATTGACTGATACGTGACAAAAAATTATTAAAGAGAAAAAACAGTCCAAAAAGTTGAAAAAAAGTCAAAAAAAGTCCATAAAAGCTTTAAAAAAAGTCAAAAAAATCTGAAGAAAATCTTAAAATGTTCAAAAAGGTCATCTGCGCGTTCGGCATTTCGTCAACAAAAATAATTTTGGTTATGGAGCTAAAAAAATCCTGTTCCGTTGGGTCGGTTTGAAGAAATATGGTCACCCTAAATTATAGGGATGTCAAGATACTTGCCCGATCTACAAACCCTAAAAACTAAATGTTCAAACAAATAATAATTTATTGAAAACGTTAATTTACACAAACTAAATTAAACTATATTAACAATATATTAAAATATATCATTTAGAAGGTTTATTTTCTAAATACATTGAAATTCACTGTGCGCTAATAAATAAACAAAAATATATGCACAATCTCCGAGCAATTACTAATAGAGGGAGCGTGAAAACGAGTTTGTAGGCGATTGTTGTGTTAGCAACATCTGTAGGGAAGGTGAGGAAGCGGACACAAGGGGGAAGGTAAACATCCTTCTTGTTCAGTGGCGTATCATTTATCTATAAAAACACACATTGTCCAAACGTTTTAATTGTAAAAAATTTGCTAATTTTACTATTTTTAAAATGAATACCGTCTTATATGTGTCTAATGCAGAAATTGAAACAAAATCACTGTAAATGTCTAATTTTTTCAATTGAAGAATAAAACCTTAAAATCAATTTTATTATAAATACAGCAGCGACTAGTTTCGGCCTTACAGGAACATCTTCAGGCATGTAATACATTAATCTTTAAATATTATAATAGGTTGGTCACTTACGAATAACATTAAATAGTATAAACCACAAAAATGGATCCATATTGTAAGGTTACAGCATTATAGAATTAAAGCTGTGAAAATAAAAGAGCAGTGCAAACGTAACTAAAAATAAGAAAACTGAGTACGGAATCTACAAGAAAAGAGGTGAGAATGAGCAATTACGAATGCATTTAAATTGCTCGGGATAACTATAATAAAGCTGATAATGTAGTGGTATAGTCACCGTCAAAGAAGGTCTGGATATGTTAAAGAGGACGGCGTTTTCTCTGTAAATCTGGAGAATGTAAGGATGGAGGGAAGACGAATCTTGCTGGCTCAGGTGTAGATGGCTAGAAAAAGGAGCGTGTAGATGAAAGCTCCAGTAAATATCGTCACTTTCGTCTAATTTTTTATTCTCACTCACCGTTTCGGCTTTATCTTCGAAATTCATTTTTAAAAGGAAATAAAAAGTAATCATTCATGCAAGTATATAATAAAACAACATGAATTCATTATATTTAATAAGCTAATAAACGTTTGTTTCAATGAAAAAAACATATGGGAATATAAAAATATATAAATAGATAAGATTAATATTAAAATCAATTTGAAAATACAACAGATAATAAAATGAAATAAATTAATACAAGTACAAATAGAAAGTTAATAACATACCTTCTAAAAGTAACACATTTTAAGTAGATAAATGTTTAAAGAGTTTATTCCTGAACATAACTAATCTAACGTTTTTCCCCTTTTTAATATTATGAGGGTTTTTGTAGTTGAAATGAAAATTATAATTTATTTTGGTTCTAATAAAAATTTAAACATAGGTTATCAAAGAGTAAAATACATAATAGAACTTCATAATCTTAAATCGTTATCAAAAATGATTAATGGTAAAACTTCAAACAATAATTAGATTCTTAAACAAATTTCTAGTTTTTGTTTTGCAAAAGACTTGTTTGCCTTCTTCGGTTGCCTCTGCCACTTTTCTTTTAGTAGTTTCGAGGAGAATTTTCCTATGGAAACCAGTAGAACCATCAATTGGTTGGTAACATTTTGATATTTTGGGTCTGGTAAGTCTTGTTAAACTTTCTTCTTAGGAAGCTGTAACCTTATGGAGAATAAAAATTTAATGTTAGATCAGAAGCTCTTAATTGAGAATTATATTTGCAAAGGCCGTTTTAATAATATTTTCAAAATTTCTTGGAATCGTTGTTAACAGAAACCTGCAAAAAAATATATCATTTTATTCCTAAAACATAAAATATCACACAATGCACATTCATATAATATCATTGTGCTAGAAAAATACTAGAGGTACTGAGACAATTTAAAAAAAGTATTTCGAGAAACTCAACTTTTAATGTCATCATTGTACTTAACTTTTTTATTGCTAAATTATTAATAATGTCATTTTGTGTAGTTCGTTGTGATTTGTATAATATATATTATAAAAACCTATCGTCAATGTTAATGTGCCAAGTTTTTTCAATAATTATGTCCTTGTTATAGTAAAAACACATTTAAACACATTTTTAAAGTTTTCTGGATTTCTCCTTTACATTATCGTACAATTGAACTGACTAATTGTGTGTTTAAGTAAAGGTATATCTCTTTTTTGTTATAACAGTCTTTGTATATTGTTCTAACTTTTTAGATAATCAGAGAAAACAGTAAGACATCTTAATACCTATTTCACCAACAAAAATGTAGAATAATTAATTTCAAATTAAACGAAAAAAGTCATTTTAGGATGTCCTAAAAGGTTTTAACTTAAAAACTAAATAAAATGTATATTGCAACTGTGTTTAAAGAAATGAATGTTTTTATACCTGGCTATAGCACCAGACAAACATTTTTTTAGATCATAATGATCTGCATAACTCAAAATAGTCAAAATCCACATTATTTAAGTTGTTCTAGTATTGTTTTAGCATAACGATGTACCAATAATAAATATTCACATTTTTTTGGGACGTTTTTTAAGGAAATTAAAAAAAACATGAATAATGTGATATTCTTGTTTAGTTTTGTACTACATAATATAGTGCATTAGGTAGTGATTTAGAAGCAAATTATGTTCTATTTATAGAATAAAAAATCACTCATAATATCTAAATATTTATACCTATTTATATTTTGGACAGGAAGACTATTTTATGTTTTTGGCTCTGAATAGTTTTCTTAAGAATTTAAAACCTTCTTTAGCTCTTTTGGGATACTCCATGCATATCTTAAGTTCATTTTGTTTAAACCTAAAAAAAATTAAGTACAAAAATTAAAATTTAAACAATACACAAAGTTAGTCTTTTAGATTAGTTAAAAAAAAGTGTCAACAAAAAAATGGCTATGCCTTTTTCCTTAAACATTCTTTTTGAAAGAAACTTAAGTTTCTCTACTTACTTGCTGTTTTAGTATTTTAGTAGCAGATGAATATAGTGTAGAACTAATGACAGGATTGATTATTATACTTCTTTCGTCGAAATTATATTTTTCTTTAATATTTTCCTTCCCTGAGGTCTGTAATAAAAATGTTCATTAGCATAAAAAGTTATTCATGTGGTCACTTGTTGAATTCCTATATTTTGGAACCATGTATTTCTTTCTCATATCAAGAAAAGTAAACCTAAAAAAATAACAATAAACTTTACAAACATTTGATATTAAAATAATAATAAGTAATTAACCTTTGCTATAATCATTATGAGACGGATGAAGACGAACTTAGCTGGAGTTTACTTGCTCTTAATTTTAATTTTTCGATAAAAAAATAAGAAAGTTTAATTGCAAATTAAAGGTGATTGCCTAATGCACCGCCTCTGATAATTAGGTTGTGTCTGTACTTACTTATGATATTATCTTGAAGAAGCATTTTCAACAGGCCTTTTACACATAAAGCATGTTTTCACCATATTATTAGAGATAATAAATCTTAAATATACATTTACAACCCTTACAACGTTATAAATAATAATATTTTCCGTAAAATACAAATAAGAAATTGACATGTGTCAGAAAGTGTCAGAAAATCAAAGTATGTGGTCAGAACACACAGAACTGGCGCTGTCAAACTTGGCAACGCTGATTAAATAAGCCAATTACAGAAGAGGTATTTTCCCCCTCGGGGGGAGTAGATGTTGCTAACAAAATTTAGCGCGGGGAAGGGGGGAAGACTCCCTCTAGTAGTAATTGCTCGGAGTGCACAATACCGTGACAACTAAATGTTCGAATTTATCTAGTTACCGTGAATAAAATACATAACTTTGTTATTTACTTATTAGGCATTCCAACGACCTGTCCAAATGGCTACCAGTGGGGACTGATAGTTTAGATATGGCAACCCTGTTGTCATGTTGTCATTAACAGAGACAATGATACATATATAGTTATATAGATAGCTCAAAGCTGGTCGTTTGCGAGCGGTTATATTACATAGCAAATATTTATTAATTTGAATCGGTTTAGCAAAAATATGTTTTAAAACCAATTTTCAGCCTTTAGATATTTAAAAAATAATAATAAAAAACTATCCTGTCGAAATAAGAGAACTGGTAGCAGAAAAAAGAAAACTAAGAAAGAAATGGCCAGATGACAAGATCAAGTACACAGGATAGCCGATATATCATCGAAAAAGCTTACGAAGAAAAATATATATGCTCAGCTATATTTCTTGACGTAGCCCAAGCATTTGACAAGGTTTGGCATGTTGGCCTAATACAAAAACTTGAAAAAATGCTTCCTAGACAATATGTCGACATTCTACAATCATATCTAACGGGAAGAATGTTTAGAATAAAGCAAGACGAGGCATACTCCGAAATGAAAGAAATTAAAGCAGGTGTCCCACAAGGCAGTGTGCTAGGACCGGTTTTTTACTTATTATACACCAGCGATATCCCTCAACAACAATCTGTTAAAATTTGCGGATGACACTGCAATATTGGCCGTTGGCGGAACTAATACAGAGACCTCAGAAAAACTTCAGGAAACCTGCAACAGAATCAATCGATGGATAAAAAAGTGGAAAATAAAAATAAATCAAACTAAATCAGTGCATGTTGATTTTACTTTTCGACCAAATGAACAAAACCAAGAAGAATAAACAATGACGTTATTCCGCATCACCATTCGGCCAAATACCTAGGGATGAACCTAGATGTAAGACTTAAAATAGAAAGAGCACATAAAAAAAGCGTAAAGAACTTGAACCTAAATTCAAAAAAATGTATTGGCTCCTAGGAAGAAAATTCAAATTGTTAGTGCACAACAAACTGCTGATTTATAAACAAATCCTAAAACCAATTTGGATTTATGGTATACAGCTATGGGGATGTGTCAGCAAGAGTAATATCAATATGATACAAGTTTTCCAAAATAAAGTCCTAAGATGCTTTGTCGATGCACCTTGGTTCTACCGTAACGATTATCTTCATAGAGATCTGAAGATGCCAACAATCGAAGAAGAAATAAAGAGGCTTGCTGCGAAACATGAGGGTCGACTCCACTCCCACGTCAAAGATGAAGCGCTGCCATTATTGGACAACTCTATACTCAACAGAAGGCTCAAAAGGAAAAAGCCATTTGAACTAGTGCAGTGAACGTTAATGTTAGTGCTAGTGTAAAGCAATGTGTAAAGAAAACTCGTCTTTTACAAATTTAGATTTCAAAAGGGACTGTATGACATTTTATTGAAGAAAAAAACTTACATAACAACTGTTATATAAACAAAACAGAACTTTTCCATTAACATTATACGTTACACGACGCAGCGTGAAAAAGGGTAAAGCGTACATCACAGTATTTTTTAAGTAACAATGGCCGACTTGAGGTTCGGTCTTGTGCGCACTCTGGTATGAACATTCTCAACGACACAGGCATGAAACTACATCTCTTTGACGGGCGCCACAGATACTAATAGCTATTTTTATGAATTAACGAAAATATCAACACAGTGTAATAAATCGTCACGTCAACTTGTGATGCTTTCCTATAGAAACAATTAAGACAGCCCAATGAGGACTTCTTAGATAAGTAATTAGTTTATAAATCGTTCAAAACGATATCACTAATGAAGTTCTTCAACTTAATAATTTATTTCATGTAAATTAACATTTTCAATAAATTATTTATCTGAACATTTAGTTAGGGCACGCAGATATGTTCCTTGCGCTGGCACTGCAGATAATACAATTTTTATAAAGAAAAAGACTAGCAAAGGTATGAAATTGTTAATAAATGTTATGAATATAATAAAGTATTGTTAGTACTACGAATAATTAAATAAAACAATATGTGCTTCTATAAATATATTAAATTCTTATTTAATATAAAATATTACTTACAAAATGTACAATTTTTTTATGCATTCCCTTTTACATATCATTAGCTGTCGCAATCCATTTCAACAATTTTTTCATTAACTATAATTTCATCTTCTGGATCTAAAACACTATTTTCTTCATTCTTTGCCACTTCTTCATCATTTAATTTGAAACAAGTACCATCACTAGTAACTTCCAATACTATTTGCGACATCTCATTAAAATCATTTATCACCATTAGACCTTCTTTACGATGATTATCTTCTTCCGTTGCGATCAACATTGGTGAATTCAACATTTCCGGTGTAGATAAATCTGACATTAAATCCATGTTTGGAAATTGTTCGATATTTTCGCTACAAACCTCTTCGGGAATATTTATATTAACGTCACTTTTAAGAGTTGTTACGTTTTCATCTGCTGGTATAGTGATGTTGTTTTCTTGAGGACATTCTTCCTCGTCATCCGTAATATTAGCTGAAATTGTCATTATGCTTTCCGCTGACATGCCTTCTTTTAATTGTATAGCTTTAGCAATCGCATCAGAAGATAATTCCAATCTGGTCGCTTTTTGTTCGGGTGTCACCATATATATTTTATAAATTGGTTCTCCGTTCGGTCCATTTTCGGTGATAATCATTATAGAACCTGGTTCGACATTATCCGGTTGCGCATGATTAGGAATCTTATTCTTCCTCATCACATAATTAATAGAAGACTCGTCTTCGTATCGTTGAACAACTTTAGGCAGTCTACCGGATCTCGTGGGCTTTCTAGAAAGGAAAACATCTTCGTCGGATTCACTTTGTGTAGCCAAATCTGATTCGTCAGCGTCGCTGTCTGACATGAAACTTTTGATTGATAGTTTTTCTTTTTTAGGTTTCTTCGGTTTAATTTTATGTATAACTTTCTCGGGTTCTTTGGTAATGATCTCATGTTCGATTGGAGGTGTTGGTTTCTTGGAAATTTCTTCGACTGAAAATAATTTTTTAAATTTATAAATATCGATAAAATGTATTATAATGTGTGAGTCAAAAATGTTTTACACAATTGGTCACGAGTTATATCAACTAGAATTTATAGAAGTTAATGGTTTGCTTAGTTAGCATTTTAAATAGTTGGTTTATATAAAAAGAATTATTAGATATTCCAATGACCTATCCAAATGGCTACCAATGGGTTCTGACAGTTTAGATATGGCAATCCTGTGAGTATGTTGACCGGGTCAATATAGTTATATAGATTGCTCAAAGTAAGTCGTTTGCGAGCGGCCATATTCCCCTTCAAGTGTTAATTAATTTAAATCGGTTTAGCAAAAATATGTTTTAAAACTAATTTTCAACTTTTCAATATTTAAAAAATAATAATTGTTTACATTTTTACTTCAAGGCATAAACTTATGTTTATTTTTAAAACCATGGCTGATCAATCTATATAACTGTCTATATCATTGACCAGGCTCACAGTGTTGCCACACTATAACCTATCATGTGCTTGTCAGTGGTCTGTCATTTCAAACGGGTAGCCCAAGGGCAGCCATGGAGGGACTAGGGCCTCTAAACCTAAGAGGTGCAAGCATCCAGCTTAAGGGGGAGATAAAATATCTCGGGGTTATGATTGACTCGAGACTTACCTGGAACCAGCATCTAGAAAGAACCACAAGGAGAGCGGAAACCTCATTAATGATGGCCAGGCGATCCTTTGGAAAAAAATGGTATACTGGATTTATAACATGGTGGTGAGACCCCTAATAACATACGCAGCTTTGGTGTGGTGGCCAAAGACACAGCAAAGGAAAGCAATAACGAGGCTTAGCAAGATACAAAGACTTGCCTGCCTCGGAATAACGGGGGCAATGAAAACAACCCCCACTGCTGCAATTGAAGCACTAATAGGACTCCCACCTCTTCATTATGTGATACAAGGGGAGGCAAGATTAGGTGCTTACAGATTAGGGAATACACTGGGAAATCTTGACATTAGGCCAGGTCACATGAGTATCTCAAGGTTAGTGACCGGAGACGTGCTAGACATGAAATCAGACCACTTAACCAAGAGGTACTCTTTTAATACTCCCTTTGAGGTTTTAATACAGGAAAGAGCGGAGATCACCATAAGGGAGCCCAATGCCCAACGACAGGAACAAACCTGGTATACAGACGGGTCTAAGACTGCGGAAGGCACTGGGGCAGGAGTATTCTCTGATACTAACCATAGTTATGCTATAGGAATACATTCCTCGGTATTTCAGGCCGAGGTATATGCAATTTTGCAATGTGCAAAAACGAACAATGAAAGAGCTGTCGAAAATCAGCATATTCAAATAATGTCAGACAGCCAAGCGGCACTTAAGGCCATATCGAGTCAGAAAGTTACGTCGAGGCTGGTATGGGAATGCATCGAAGAACTAAGAACACTGACAGACCGAAATAGAGTAAAACTATTTTGGGTGCCAGGTCACAAAAGGATCGAAGGCAACGAAAAGGCTGACGAACTTGCAAAAAGAGGGTCAGAAGAAACACCGGAACCAGACACAAACCCAGGAGTATCAAAAAGTACAGTCCGGGGTTTTATAAATGACTGGATTCGGGAACAACATATCAACTATTGGGGAAGCACCCCAAAACAGGCACATAGAAAAGCCTTCATAGGCAGACCATGTCCCAAAAGAACTGGAGAACTACTCTTAATGAATAGGAACCAGTTGAAAGTGATAACAGGGTTTATGACTGGGCACGCCCCAGTAAAGGGACACTTGCACAAAATTGGCATGTACAATGGGGAACTCATGTGCCGACTATGTCACAAGAAACCAGAAACGGCCAAACACATACTGTGCGAATGCGAAGCTCTAGATCGCAAAAGACAGGCTCTTTTTGGACAACCCCAGGTTGATCCAAAAACGTATAGAACCCACTCACCCAAGGATCTGTACAAACTTGTACAAGGTACAAAGGTGATAGAGTGGGTGCTATGAACTAACATGGGGTAAAACACAATAAGCCAATAGGCTTCAGTGTTATTCGGAGACAAATAGTCAGACGAGCCCAGGAGAGAAAAAAAAAGCTAAAAGGTTGTAGTTAGAAACATAATAAGAGTCTACAGGAATTCGAAATGTAAATTTACAAATCCCAACGCCCATGAGTGTTTCTACTAGAAATACAACCAGTAAATCAATACCTATGAGTGTCGAAACGCGTAATTTCGTACCAGGGTCATCCAGAAACTATCTTTAAAATAATTCGTATCCTCAAAATAAATTCACTTCAGAAGAATTGTTCAGTGTTGAACTTGAACAAAATAATTTGCTTTTTAACGAAAACCAATTTTCCGAAAGCTGTTGTCCACAATTTGATTTTACTGAAAATAATATCAACGGAGAATAGTCTGATACTAATGAAATAAATTTTCAGATAACGCCTCAAAATCAACAACCAGAACTGAAATCATTAAATTTATATAATTCAAGTGAATTATGTTGAATTTCCTGAATATATTCTAAAATTTATAATCAATTCGATCTCTAGTAAATCGTTTTTAGATCCTGAAATTGCTTATAAGTATTTTTCCAAAAGTATACGAAATGATCCATTTGTTGTTAAATCAGTTTTCCAAGAATCGGCGCATGAATATAGTACCATAATTCCCACTTCAAATATTTTGGTAGTTCACTCGTAAAACGGCTTTTCTTAAGAATTCAATAAAATTTAAATATGTATAAGGTTTATGAAAGTGTCGTTTACGTAACTCAAAAAAAAATTAGATTTTTTGACCGTCTGTGAAACGAGATATTAACAATCAAAATGTGCATAATTAACACTCTTGAAGCCTATCATGTACACAAGCAATGCATTTATTTTAAGATATCTCGAAAACGGTTCTTACCATATTTTTTAAAAACTAATGTTAAATAAATCAAGAAGTTATCAAATTTTATAGATAATTGCTGAATTTTTTGACCGTCTTAGTAAAAAGATATAGATTTTTAAAATAAAAATATTTTTAAAGCAGTTGACGAGTAGTTTCGTAAAATTATTACAATTTGGCAACATTGTAGCCACTTCATGTATCAAAGTAACACTCGACCAGCTAAGAGGTTGTTATAAACTCACGTGTTCTTGAAAAATTAATTCGTCCACTGTGTTTGAGAACTGGAATCAGCGGTTCTGTTTGAACCAAAACAAACCCTTAAAATTAGTATGAGGAAGTCACAAATTTCTATAGCAAACCATTCATGTATTTATGAAGTTGCCGGATGGATTTTATTAAAATTCATATATATAAGCTTACATGTGTTTTGTACAGTCTCTTACAAAAATAAAATTGATTAGCATTGAGAATCTCGAACTTTTGGTATTCACCATTACGCGATATTTTTATGTACGACTGTCGCGAGTGAACTACCTTAAATCATTTCCTAGAAGAATAAACCGAAAAACCCCTTTTCTTTGTCGTTATTGTCCTAAAACCCAAATGATGTCGGCCGTGTATCTGCCATTCACGTTACAATTTTGTCACTCAGTCATTTCGAATACTTTGTGTTTTTAAGACATTCCAAGTTATGAGAATTTGTTGTGAAGCGTTTTTGCATGCTTAAGAATAAGTACGAAAGATATTGAAAAAGTACATCGTCTAATTTTTGAGGATGACGAATCCAGTGCCTATGTTCCAGACGAAGATTATGAAGAATCTGATGAATTAAATTCAGATGATAATGTTGAAACTAGGTCAGTTGATTATTGTGTTTGGCAAGGGTATTTCGAGGAAGTCATCAATGACTTGACGATTTCTGGGCCACTGACGGATTAGGAATAAGCATTTTTCGAATGACAATGTCGGAAAAATGCTTTAGATTTTTGTTAAAATGTTTGGGTTTCGACAGCAAAGATACCAGAGAAGCGCGACGTGAAGGCGATAAATTGGCTGCAATCGATGAAATGTTGCCTGGATCCAAACCAAACAAATATCGAATAAAAATATTTTGTCTGAGCAATGCCAAACCAGGGGCGGTTTCTCCATTGGTTCATTTGTGCAGTGAACACCCAGGTAAATTTCATAAAAACACATTATTTTAATATTACATAAATAACATAAAAATATAAATTTAATTTTAATATTTTTATTTTCATACGTGTTAATCTATATTTTTTTGGTACATCATTGTCCTCTGGTTGATCGCGTCTCTGTGGCACAGTATACCTAAGTATACTGTGTCTGTGGCGCACTATGATGAGTGAGCCTAACACGAGTGAGACGTATGCCGAAATGCATAAAGCTAAAAAGAGAAGACAACACGCTGACAGATCCTTCAAACTGTCAAAGAATACATTAATTGGCGCACCGCTCACAAACAAGGTTGCCAAACCAGTGTTGCCAGTCTAGTACAATTCACAATTGTACTAGATGTAGTACTTTCTGCGTGCATCAGTGTTCACGTGTAAAATGTATATTTATATATATTGTGTTCCTTGTTTGGGTTCATTATCAATAAAGACACCCTTTTTTCCCTTTCAATGAATTAGATGTCATTGCAAATAAAATTCGAAAAATCTGATACATTTAAGGAATCTGGTACATTTTTTAGACAAATCTGGTACATAACAAAAACATATTCTGTCAACACTGTATCAAATCAAACAAATTGTCATTGTCATTAGTTGTCACTCCTCTACTATTAAATACAAGAAAAACGTAAGATTATATTAATTGTGCTTATTTAAAAAAATGTGTTTAATTAAGAACTGTGTCTTCAATAAATTGAAAGATGTGTGCCAATTCAACGATTGTTCCCGAAAGCCAAGGTAAATTAAAATTTTTAAGGTTATGTTGATTTATTTACATATAATAAATTTTTACGACTCTAATTTGTATTATATTTTGTTTTAGTGTCTAAGAACATCCAAGGACTACTTCAAAATGGTCTATTTTGTACTCAATTGTAAATACTATGAAGAAAGAAGTAAGCAAAAAAAATTGTAAATTTTTTTTCTCACAAAACCTGCTAAAAGGAAAAATTGAATTATTTTGATGAGGTCACTAGACATCATTATGGAAATGTACAATAAAAATTTGATAAAGATAAAGAGACAAATGGTTTTTCACTTTAAAAGTCTGAATCGAAAAAATGGATTAAGGAGTTAATTTAATATACTCGATGAGAAATTTTACCTAAGAAATGGTATGTACATTTAAATAGTTTACCTATATAAAGTTATGTTTGCCTGCAATTATCAATCGTGTTACCCTCTAACCAAGATCGTTTGTTGCATACAAACCAGAAATTTTTTTATTGCCTTGTTTGTATAATTTAGTATTTTTAGATGTTATGGTAATTTGAATCACTACAAGTATTAAATAAAAATAAGGCTATTGGTAAATTAATTTACAGTTGGTAATAAAGAATGTCTCGAAAAAGTCTCGAAAAAAGTCTCGAAATAAGTATCAAACATAAATTGTGATTTTGATTAGGCACTTAACAAGTCACATCTCAGATATCTACATGCTCTGGTTAATCAATCCTATTAGTACATATCAAAACATTAATATACTATCTACAATTAAACAATAATTTGGAAATACAGATAAAGCCGATTTACCTATTTAAACAAAATTACTATTATTCTATTTATTAAAACTTAAAACACATTATTTTTTTAGTAAACTTGAACATGCAAAAGCAGCCATGAGGGTAGGACATTAGTGAGTGCAAGAATACTTTGAAATGTGCTGTGAAATACACATAGAAAGGATCATAATATGGAAAATTAAGTGTGATAACATTTTACGATATATATGTCACTAGTTTAGTTCACAGATTTCTGTGTTCTGTGTTCAATTATGTGCTGCTATTTCAAACTTTTAGTATTCTTTGATAAAAGAAGTTGAATATTATTGTTGATCTTTTTAAATTATTTATTTTATCTCATACATTTTTTTTTCTACTCATACAGTATTTTGTGAAGAGTATTATAGGTTTACTTTGTCTGTTTGCCTGTCCGATGTCACGTTTTTTGTCTGCACTATAAATCAAAAACGAAAAATAATATCAATTTGAAAATTTCAAGCAAAAATCAAGCTCTATAAGGGGACAAAGCCTATTGATTTTTAACAAATCTGATTAAAAATAGGGTGTTAAGATGGGATGAAATTACAAAAAAAATCCTAAATTATAAACGAAAAGCGATATCTATATGAAATTTTTAGTAAAAATAAAGCTTTATAAGAAGATAAAGCCTACGGATACTGAAAAAAAACATGAATATATTGGGGAATTAAGGGGGGTTAAAATATAAAAAAAAAATCCCTAACTGAAAAACGAAAAATAATATAAACTTGAAATTGTTAGTAAACATCAATTTCTAAAAGGAGAAGAAGCCCTTTAATTATAAAAAAAAATCTGATTAAATATGGAGGATTTAAGGGGGGTTGAAATTAAAAAAAAAATCAAAAATGAAAAGCGATATCAACATGAAATTTTTAGTGAAAACCAAACTCTATAAGGAGTTGAGGCCTATTGATGTTTGAAAATGGGGACTAAGGGGCTCTGTTAAACTGCGAAGAGTATCATTTAGAATGCCAGGCATTATATATCTTTATTCTAGTTTGTGTCTGTGTAATATTATGTATTGTGATGGGACTGATTTTATAAAATAAACATTTACTTAAAACATTTTAGTTCTTATTTTATTTGCCAATAAAAGGTATTTAAAAAATATATTTTTTATTTGACATCTTTGACAAATTGTGAAAATGATTAAATTTACAATAAAAACTAAAAAATGGTAGGTAAAGTTTCATATTAAATTTTTACACAAAAATCAATGTCAAGCTTTCTACATAACCTGATATATATTTAAAAATAATCTCAAAATATGAAGAAAAGTCAGATTACTAACTAATAATATTTATAGATGGTTTTCAACGTATTAAAAACAAAACAAATATTACACTAACTAAAATATTCATTTATTAATAGTTGTAGTACTTGAAAACAGTATGATGTTGATAATAATAACTACACTTAATACAAACTCAAATAATAAAAAAAACAACGATATTGACTCTTGTACAAAGTTTTGATCCGAACTTACAAATGATAAAATTATTGGAAAAAGTGAACACCCATTTTAAATTACCACGAGCCGCCACTGTGCCAAACAGTATTATACTGCGAATATATACTGTGGCCAACAACCCGAAGGTCCTTTTCATTAATCGAATTCATCGGATTTGATAGTAATTGCGGCTTTCTAAAACGGTTTTTGGATCCAGTCAAAATATTACAGCAGATAACTGTTTGAAGTTGGTCAAAGAGAGCTTCCACCAATTTTTGTGTCTCACAAAAATCGTGTGTGCTTTATCAGCATTTTTGGATATACGAAAGATGAGACTCGTTTCTTACGTTCCGAAAAAGAAAAATCCCTTGTGTTGCTTCTATGTATGCACATTTCTTCAAAAGAAGTTTCCAACGACCCCGAGAAGAAACGGGAAGTCATATTATTTTATAATGATACAAAATCAGGCGTAGACGTCGTTGACAAACATTGTGCCATTTTCAATATTAGTCAGTCAACAAGATATTTGTTACCACCTCATGAACGTGGCGGGACTCAACTCTAGAATAATTTTTCCGGCGAATCAAAATGAATTCGTTTCACGGAGAGAATATTAAAAAAACTGTTTCTAACTTTGGTGGAAAAGCAACTACGAATTTGAGCCCAAATTGCAAGCCTTCCCAAAAAAATATAGTCCTAAAGAAGAGCCCGAAACTAGAACGTCGAGGGCGCCAAGGTTTTTTCTACAATCTATCCTTAGAATTTTTCAATTGAAAGAGTGTAATTACAATACCTTACAATGGTTTGGATTTCGGTTCAAATTGGCTCTATTTTATTAATAACTGTCAGGTAAGTGAATATCGCTTGTACAATGTTATAGAAACTCATTTAGGTGTCAATTATTAAAATTTGAAATGAATAACACATCATATACGTACATGTATCTGGGAGATACAGCGCGACTAACCGCGTTACAGAAACGGAGGGTTAAAGCCGTTAGCCAACTCTAATCATTGGATATTTACGGTACCTTATCAAGACACAGCGTACCTTAAATGTCCACCAAACGAAGAAACTAAATATTTTACCACTGGAACTTACTTGATAGAAATTCCAGAAGGATGCCAATTTACCACACAAATGGAGACCATAAGTAACTAGAAATTATTCACAACTTTTGGCCAACCTTGATATAGATATTAGCACAATAAAATCCATTCCAAGTAGTTTTAATCTTCATTAAAAAATATTGAATTAGATGATCTACAAGTCATTAAGTCGCAAACTTAGATAAAAGAGACCAGAGATGTTACATATACCGGTATTTGTGCTGCGCGAATGTTGCCAATTTCTAAAGAAAGGTTAACGGAGTGGGGGAACTGGGAGGAGATTCGAAGTCTGTGACAGGGGTGGACTTGGTTTATTAAAAACACGATGAACTATTAGATATACTTAAAAGATATTTAAATGGAATGTTTTATTATTAAATAAAATTAATGTGATTTTATTAATATTAAACAGAAGCAACGATATTTTATTCTAGGCTCTTGCGGCAATGTCCGTAGTGACTAAATGCTAACGAAATATTCTATAATAGAAAACAAAAGTTCTTTTATAGAATATTTCGTTATCGTTTAATTTTTCCACAAGATACTACAATAAAATGTCAAAATATAATATCGTTTGTGAGCAAAAATGGTACTCATTGTCTACCAGTATTATATTTGCAGCATGTGCGGCAGGAGAATATTGTAAATAGGAAGAGTAAGAAATGAGGATTCCTTGTGAGCTGAACATGTTTTTTTCTAAGGCTAATACATATTAAAAATTGAGTTGCGACAACACTATAGACGATATCTTTCCTACAGACTTATGTGAAAAAGTGATGCAAAAGTAAAGATATATTTTTGGGTGTCGTAATAAGAGAGAAAAGGGTCCAGAAATCAAACTCAAAATGTATTATTATGTTGTTTATTGTATTATTTATATAAAAAAATAAGTAAAACAATAAATAAATAGTAAATACAAAAAAATGAAGCAAGTTATAAAACCAAAGAGAGATAGAAAGAGAGAGAGAGAGAGAGAGAGAGAGAGATAAAGAGACAGATAAAGAGAGAGATAAAGAGAGAGAGAGAAAGAGATAGAGAGATAAAGAGAGAGAGAGAGAAAGAGATAAAGAGAGATAGATAGAGAGAGAGAGAGAGATAGATAGATAGAGAGAAATAGAGAGAGAGAGAGATGCAGAGAGAGTGAGAGAGATGCAGAGAGAGAGTAAAAAGTATGTTCTGTTACTTTTTAAGATTATTTAGAAATACACGAGATTTACCAAATGACAACATAATTTACTATTACTTACCTTCTGTTTCTTTCGTTCAGGAGATTGAGGGGGTGTTTTTTCGTGATAATATTCCAAGCTAGTGTGAGAGTTTGAAGTACTAGCCTGTAAGTAAACAATATGTTCTTTCACTCTTTACGATTATTTAGAAATAAACGAGATTTGCCAAGTAACATAATTCAATATAGCTTACTTTATATTTCTTTCGTTCAGCAGATCGAGGGGGGGGGGGGTTTTTTGGTGATAATATCCCAAGCTAGGTCTTGATTTTGGAGGCAGTTCTATAAGCTTTCAAATTAATAAATATTAAATTGAAATATTTTGAATAAGCACATAATTAAAAATAATTCCATGATTAATACATATTTATTAAAAATTACCTGATTGGGTAAAGCATTTTTTTTCATATGTAGAGCAAAGGGAGATTTTTTATAATCAAATGAATCATCACTAAAATTGTAGTGGCATACACGGGAAGTGCTAAAAACATCTTCTTTATTAACATTTATTGCAAGTAACCATTTATCTCTTAAACTTTTTTCTTTTGGAATACTAAAAAATATAGAGTATGTGTCACATACAATTTTAGGAATGCAAAAATATTTTAAAATTTAAATCTAATAAAAGGCGTCAGTCGCTTGCTTTTATCCGAGTATTTATCTTCAAAATTTAGTGATTCTTATTTTTTGATCTCGATTTTTAAATTTTATAATGTAACACTTTATTAACAATATTTTCGACCTACCCCTCGTAACTATAATATTATTATTTTTAGCTTATATGTCATATTGAAAGTTTTACTTGATTTTAAGACTAATAGGCACAAAATTAATTTCAGTTTTGACTGAAAATAGGATGAACTTTTAAATTTTTTGTATATTATCCTGTATTTTATTTAATATTCTTATAAAACTACTTTTTTTAAACCAACATTTCTTTAGCAACTATGCTTGTTTACTTCTTATGTATGTACCAAAAAGGGCTAAAAACTACCTTTATTAAATATTCTTATAAATCTATATTTTTAAAACAAGATTTCCTTAGTAAATATGCTACTTTACTTCTTATTTTACGCACCAAAAAAGACTTACTACCTACCTTCGGTAAAACTCAATTAAATGTTCAAAATTTTGTCCTTTGGTTTATTTATAACTATAAGTAAGTACTATAAAATATGTTTTCTAAAATATTCGATACGAAATATTTGGAGAAATACCTTAATGCGGATCTGACTAATTCAACATAAAGGAGCATGGCGGTTATGTCAAAATATTAATAATAAATATTTACCGGTGAAAACGAACATATTTATACATCGTGGCATTTTGAACCTAAAACTGAATAGGTAGAACACTTTAAATTGTTAATAACACCAACATACAATTCAAAAAACAGCGGTCAATGTCAATGGTGATTAAACTCAGGGAGGTGAGCGTAGAATAGAAATGACTATTTCGGAGCAATTCGGGTGGCGTCGTAGAAATAATGAATTTCAATTGGTGGGTTACGTGAGGGAGAAACGGACAACATGCGCAGTGTGCAATGTTACATCTCCGGTCTCTTTTATCTAAGGTCGCAAATTATTTAAAATCAACTCAAGTTATCATCTGGAAATGTAGTGAGAGCCCCTGGCCTATAGACCTTAATAATTTACGGGACTCTTATTTCTCTATTAATATTCTTCGTGTACAAGAAGCTGATGCCCAAAATATACAGACCTAAGAAGTTAACCCAGTCTCCAATAGATCCGACCACTGTTCAACTTCCTTCTTCTTAACATCGGAAGTTGAATCTGAGAGGGGACGAATTATGTCAATTCCTATACATGGCCTTGAGGAAGAATGCTAAATATACGAAACTCAGGGTTCTCTCATTATTTTATTCTATTCTACTTACTTTTATCTAATTTAGCTTTGTATTTGTTAGAGATTTATATTTCATAGATAAGTCAGTCAGATGCTAGATTTGAGACTGTCAACATATAAACACAAATAGTTTGTAGTTATTTTCAATAAACGATATTTACAATAGAGTTAAAGTTATTACGAGTTTATTTATGCACACACGTATTCATTATTCAACTGAATCATATTTTAAGTCATCAGCGCGTCGGCGTAGCCCAGTACAGGGTGGAAGTTACGTAAAAAGCAAAAAATAAAAATACAGTACGGCCGAAAGTACCTGATACATGTGATAAGTTAATGGTACAGTTCATCAAATTTCTAGAGGTGTTCGACGCCCAGACAGAGAACGCGCTACGTGTGACTAAGATAGCTATTGTACAGTCTGCTAAACAAGTTATTTTAAATATTTTTAGGTAATTAAATTTTAAAAGTGTGGAATAGTTTAGGGATTAAATTGGTCTGATTGGACTTTCTTAGAACGTTTTTAAAAGCAGCTAAAGATAGTATGTAGAATTGAAAATAATTATTATGCCATAAAACGTGTTTTGGAATTCCTTCAACCTTTTGAAATTGAGTCAGAAAATATAAATTTTATAGGAAAGCGGAAAATACCTATAATTTTTTTATAGGCCTTTGTAAATCGTGGAAATAGTTTATATTTTATTTCTACCTTATTAAGGAAAATGGTACCTATTATTAATAACGGTTGTTTCTGAAACATTACTAAAATTTTCGAAATTTTATTTTTCTACAAAATAATAAACTATACTATTTAGAAAAAAATTTATTTCTCTTATAATTTTATAAAAAATAACAGGGGAATATTTACATTTCTTGATCTATTAAACAAAACGATAAATTATCTCGACGAATGACACCATGTTCTAGTACGGAAGCTAGCTTTACATTTTTGTTGGTGGTTTCATGGGTTTCATATCAATTTTTTGTAATTGTAGTTTACACGTACATATACCTCTTAACACTTGTTTGCTTTATTAAAAAAGTGTGTTGTTGTGATTTACGTCGAAATAAGTCAAAAACAACTTGAAACACCATATAAAATCAAAAAGGAGAAACGGAAAAAAATTGAGCCTGTAAATGAACACAACTCAGAAACAAAAATAGCTATCTAATAATAAAAAAATAAAATTTGATTCTTGTGCAGCTTCATCTATATCATTAACTGTTTTTGGTTTTTTAATGGTTTTTCTTGGTGATGAAAATTCCGATATCTCACGGTTATCGATTCTTTTTTTTCTCTCCAGAAATGCAGACGACAGTGTTTTTAGATACTCCTGTGGCTGCAGCAACACGATCATTTACATTTTTAAATTGTATTGAAGGTGAATTAAAGTTTCCTTCTCTTCTCATAAACTCTATAACATTGGCTATTATTTCGCGAGATTGACTGTTAATCACGCGGCCTCTTAATTTGCTATTAAACTCCATACTTAGGTTCTATTAAACTGTAATGAGCAAAAAACACAAACGAAAATAAAAGAAATGTTTTAGCGAAATTTACATCTGACATTTACGTCTGAATGAAATAGTGAAATACTTGATGCGCAGAGTGTACTTTCATTGCGTAAATCCGTCGGGATGCCGGTCAGTAGTGCTTTCTCTGTCTAGCCGCCTGGCGTTGCGCTCCTGGACCTTGGCCCTAGTGGCCCATGTGGTTAATCCGGCTCTGTGCAAATTATCGGTGTTCAGTAATATTACTGAACACACAAACTAAAAATCAATGTAGCCAAAAGATAATTAACCCATCATGGCGACCAGCATGAATGGGGTATTTTTTGTATTGACGGAATACGCCAAGCGGTATCTAGACTTTCTGAGGGCTACGGTCTGAGTTTTTTTAAAAACAAAGACAAAATTTAGTTTTAAAAAGGCGAAAAGACAAATGTTTGCTGATTTTTATAATGTTTTAACGATGTTTTCGAATTTAAGTTTCATATCTTATTAAAATAAACTCGTGTAAAAAAAAATTCAAAGATTGGAAGTATTTTACAAATAATTCGCCTAAAAAAAAAAAAAGAAAATACAAATGCAAATATTGTTCCCAGTGTTTAAAAAAAAAACATCCAGAATGGAGATTTACCTAGGTTTTTCCATGCTCACTCAAGGTGAGCAACTTTTCATCGCGACTTTTCATTACATTTCACTACTTTTCAGGACATGTCCGTCGGACCACTCCAAAAATTACTTTTCATGAAAAATCCCATCTCTAATTATTACTATTATTACCTTTTCTTTTTCTAGCCTTCTCAATAATCTTTTCTTGTTTCTTTTGGTCTTTTTCGTCTCTTTGCTTCCTTTGTTCCTCGTTTTGCCTTCTCAATTCTTCTAATTCCATTTCCTCCATTTCCATCTCGTTCTTTAAATCCTCGAAATCAAAATGGCACGGTTGCATCAACGCTTTATCTACTAGTTGCCTGTTCAGCTTTTCCTCTTTTTTAAATTTTATTTTCAATTCCCTTCTAACTCTGTTCGGGAAAAGTTCACACATCAACATGAAGTCCGTTCCGATAGTGTTTAAGGCTTTGTAGAAACGCAGCGTTTCGAAATGAGACCAAAATTTTGAACGTCGATGTCTTGTGTAAATACCGTAGCCGGTTTTGAATTTATCTGCGTCTACGATTTTTGTGTTTTCCATTTCAGCTCTGAAAAACAAAATTAATTTCGAATATAACTTTAATGAATTAAACAAATTTATACAGTCTTGCTACAATTTAAAATTCGTTTCATGTACAGGGTATTTGTCGTTTTATCATCAATAAGAATGCTAGTTTTTCAACAATAAATTTGATAAATTTTAGTTGTTCGAGTTAAGAAAATAGATCCAAATTTTCACTTATTTATAAATATAAAATTACAAATTTACAAGACACCAAAATAATGTTTTGACATTATCAGTCTCTTTGTGTTAACCAGAGTTCAATTTTCTTTTAAAGTTAGATTTGCTAGAATACATTTTTGTTTAAAAACCTAGTAAACAACATTTAGGTCCTATCACCGTTCTAAGTGTTTTTAATCGTGAACTAACACTAGTTTTACCTAAAATATTGTCTATGAATCAATGAGTAGAGTAGGTTTTTAATTTTAACAAAGAATTAAAATGTTTTAAATAAAATTTACAGTTTTACCTTTGTCTTTGCAGATCTTTCCTCTCGATTACAAGACTCTGTTCATCCAATATAATTTCTCCTGATGGACCGATTTTAATTTGTGGCACGGGCATGGCGTTTTCTTCGTCACTTTTTGCGAGATCCTCAGTTGGGGATGAATTATCTACATTGTCGGCTAATCCAGGGTCATCTACATTTTTTAATGGTTCTGGATCATCCTCAACCGCGGCAGCGGCGTCTTTCTCACTGATTCTAAAATAAAATTATCATTTTTATTATTTAGATGTAACAAAGATGGTAAAAAAGGCAAAATAGAGAGAGAACTAGTAAACTAGAACTAGAAAATTAGAAGTAGAAAATTAGAACTAAAAAACTAGAAAGTTAAAACTAGACATTTAAAACTAGAAAGTTAAAACTAAAAAGTTAAAACTACAACGTTAAAATCAGAAAATTAAGTTAAAACTATAAAGTTAGAAAAATACAATAAAGATGCTAAAAAAAGGCAAAGCAGACACAAAACTAACAAGCTGGAACTAGAAACAGAACTAATAATCAGGACTAAAAAATTTGATTTGAAAAACTAGAAATAAAAAATTAGTATTGGAGAAGTAATACTGAAGTACTAAAAAAGTAGAACTAAAAAACTGGAATTACAAAAATAGAACTAAAAAACTAGTACTGGAGAACTAGTACTAGAAACTAGAACTAGAAAACTGGAACTACAAAAATAGAACTAAAAAACTAAAACTAGAACTAAAAAGATGGAACTATAAAATTAAAACAAGAAAACTAAAAATAGACTAGAACTATACAAATAAAATTAGAAAACTAGATTTAGAAGACTAGACAACTGGAAACAGACGACTACAACTAGAAAACAAGAACTAAAACATTAAAACTTGAAAACTAGAACTAGAAAACTAAAACTATAAAACTGTAACTAGAAAACTGAAACTAGAAATCTGGAACTAGATCTAGAAAACCAGCACTAAAAAACTCGTACTAGAAAACTAGTACTAGAAAATTATTAAAACAGAAATAGAACTAGAATTAGAAAACAAGAACTAGAAGTAAACAGTTAGAATTAGAAAACTAGAACTCTCAATCTCATTTTTTGGCAAAAATGTGGTTATAGAAAAAGTATAGTATGAAACAAATGTAGAAAGTTAAAACTTGCAAATTAAAACTAGAAAGTTAAAACTATAAAGTTAAAACTAGAAAGTTAAAACTATAAAGTTAAAGTTAAAACTATAAAGTTAAAAATAAACCAGAAAGGTACAATTAGAAAGTAAAAACTAGAAAATTAGAATTAGAAAACTAGAACTAAAAAACTAGAACTAGAAAACTAGAACTAGAAAACTAGAACTAGAAAACTAGAACTAGAAAACTAGAACTAGAAAACTAGAACTAGAAAACTAGAACTAGAAAACTAGAACTAGAAAACTAGAACTAGAAAACTAGAACTAGAAAACTAGAACTAGAAAACTAGAACTAGAAAACTAGAACTAGAAAACTAGAACTAGAAAACTAGAACTAGAAAACTAGAACTAGAAAACTAGAACTAGAAAACTAGAACTAGAAAACTAGAACTAGAAAACTAGAACTAGAAAACTAGAACTAGAAAACTAGAACTATAGAACTAGAATCAGAAAACTAGAAAACTAGAACTAGAAAACTAGAAAACTAGAAACCTAGAACTAGAAAACTAGAACTAGAAAACTAGAACTAGAAAACTAGAACTAGAAAACTAGAACTAGAAAACTAGAACTAGAAAACTAGAACTAGAAAACTAGAACTGGAAAACTAGATAACTAGAACTAGAAAACTAGAACTAAAAAATTAGAACTGGAAATCTAGAACTAGACAACTGTAACTAGAAAACTAGAACTAGAAATAGAAAACTAGTACTAGAAAACTAGAACTATAAAAATAGAACTAGAAAACTAAAACTAGAAAACTAAAACTAGAAAACTAAAACTAGAAAACTAAAACTAGAAAACTAAAACTAGAAAACTAAAACTAGAAAACTAGAACTAAAAAACTGGAACTAGAAAACTGGAACTATAAAAACTATAAAACTAGAACCAAAAAACTAGAACTAGAAAACTAAAACTACAAGACAAGAACTAGAAATATGAAATTAGAACTAAAAATCAAGAACCAGAAAAATAGAACTAGTAAAATAGAACTGAAAAACTAAAACTAATAATTATTATTATTATTATTATTAAGTAGATGCAATGACGTTACTAAAAAAGGCAAAGCAGAGACAGAACTAGCAAGCTAGAACTAGAAACCTAGAACTAAAAAATTAGGACCACACAAACTAGAACTACAAAACCAGAACTAGAAAACTCGTACTAGACAACTAGTATTAGAAAATTAATACAACAAAAATAGAACTAGAATTATAAAATAAGAACTAGAAAATTAGAACTAGAAGTAAAAAGCTAGAATTAGAAAACTAGAACTCATTATTTTAATTTTTTGCAAAAAGTGTGATTATAGACAAAGTATAGTATGTAACAGACGCAGAAAGTTAAAACTAAAAAGTTAAAACTTGCAAGTTATAACTATAAAGTTGAAACTATAATGTTAGAATTAGAAAACTAGAATAAGAAAATTAGAACTCGAAAACTAGAACTAGAAAACTAGAACAAGAAAACTAGAACAAGAAAACTAGAACAATAAAACTAGAACTAGAAAGTTAAAACTAAAAAGTTAAAACTAGAAAATTAAAACTAGAAAGATAAAACTAGAAAATTAAAATTAGAAAGATGAAATAAAGGCAAAGCAGAGACTAGCAAGCTGGAACTAGAAATCTTGAACTAAAAAATAAGGACTAGGAAATTAGAATTAAAAAACTAGAAATAAAAAACTAGTATAAAAACTAGAAATAGAAAACTAGTATGAGAACTAGTACTAGGAAACTAGTACTAGAAAACTAGTACTACAAAACTAGTACTATAAAACTAGTACTACAAAACTAGTACTATAAAACTAGTACTAGAAAACTATAACTAGAAAACTATAACTACAAAAGTAGAACTAGAAAGGTAAACTTGAACTAGAAAGGTAAACTAGAACTAGAAAGGTAAACTAGAACTAGAAAGGTAAACTAGAACTAGAAAGGTAAACTAGAAAATTAGAACTAGAAAATTAGCACTAGAAAACTAAAGATAGACAACTAGATAAAACTAAAATTAGAAAACTGGAAATAGACAACCAGAACTGGAAAACTAGAACTAGTGAATCAAAACACTAGAACTAGAAAACAAGAAATAGAAAACTAGAAGTTGAAAATTAGAACCAGTAAACTAGAACTAGTGAATCAAAACACTAGAACTAAAAAACAAGAAATAGAAAACTAGAAGTTGAAAATTAGAACCAGTAAACTAGAACTAGAAAATTGGAACTAAAAATCTAGAACCAGAAAACTAGAAACAGAAAAATAGAACTAGAAAACTAGAACTAATAATTATCATTGTTAATAAGTAGATGCAGTAAAGATACAAAAAAAACAAAGCAGAGACAGGATTAGCAAGCCAGAACTAGAAACCTAGAACTAAAAAATTAGAACTAGAAAATTAGAACTAAAAAACCAGAACTACAAAACTCGTACTAGAAAATTAGTACAACAAAAACAGAACCAGAAAACTAGAAGTAAAAAAACTAGAATTAGAAAACTATAACTTAATTATTTTAATTTTTTTGCAAAAAAATGTTATTATAGAAAAAGTATAGTATGTAACAGGTGCAGAAAAAACATTTCTGCACTTATTGCACAATATACTATTGTGAATCACTCCTATTATAAATAGAAAATATTACGTCATTGGATTCGAATCTGGATTATAGAAAATCAGATCCATCATGGTGAGTCTGTTTCTCTCCGGTTTGTTAGCTCCGAATCTCCTTATGAATTCTCGTCTAGCTTCGGCCAGCTTCCGTGTTTGTTCTGATCGTCCACATCTTTTCGGAAGGATCGTCGCCGTGGTATCCTTTTTTCTTTGAGGAGACAAACATTCTGTTATCGATTCGGTTACCACAGAAGTCACTGAACATACCTAAACAAAATATATATTATTTTATATTAATTTGAAGTTTAATTCTTTCAGCTAATAATATTAAGAAATGCAATACGTCTCTAAAACGAATCAATATTTCAGATTTTCCTATTTGGTTCTCAGCAGAATTTAAAAGACTACTGACAAAAAAAAAATAGAACATTTGATTCGAAAAGCGAAGAAAAGTTTTTTGGAATTAATATTGGAATTTGAAGGTGAATTCTTTTTATCAAATTTTATGTTTCTTGGTAATTAAGCTGGCAATATTACAGATCATTTTCTATATAAAAGAAATTGACAATCTACAAAATACAATTGACGAGAAAGAAAATTATATTAAATGGCTGAAGAGAGGCACACAAGAGTTTATTAATGGCGTTTCTGAAGAGGAGGACAGTCTTAATATTAATACTAAACAAAAAAAGAGAAACGACAATATATTGAGGAATTAGAAAAAGAATTGCAATCTCTTCAGAGAACTTAGAGACTAGAGTTAAAATAGGTAATGATTTGAATACTCAGTCGCTAAGGTAAATGACCTAACCAAAATATATAAGGACATGAAAAACTCAATTTCTATTCTTGAGCAAAACATTCATCGCTGTTTTAAGAACTAAAAGCGCTAAAAAGTCTGGTGGACAATATTCAAAAAGATAACAACTCAACTGGAGCTACACTGCAATCTTTACTTCGAGATAAACCTTCCTCGTCAGCTTGAAAACCCCAACTTTTAATCTTGGGTGATGAAAATGCAAGTAGTTAAACACATTACCAACAGCAACTACGATATTAACTGTCAATGGTCATAAAAATCTTGAAACTCTTGAAAAATCCAAAGGTTGGAAGTATTTTACAAATGATTTTTCCGTCGGAGTAGTCCAAAAATTACTTTTCATGAAAATTCCCATCTCTACTTTCAATAGGTTAGAGAAAATCCTGTAAAGATTTGAACATCCTTAATACTTACCGAATCATTTCTTATTCTATCTATTTTTCTATTTTCATCTTCAGATTCGCTGGCGCTGAAACTTGCTTTCCGATTAGCTAATCTTGGTATGGCTTTAATTCTTGCTCTATTAACTTTATTAGGACTAGGTGGAGGTAGATTATATTCAGTGTCCGATTGAGCAGCATTATTCGTAACAGATAATGGCTTTTGGAAAATATTTTCTAAAACATATATACATGACATAAAAGGAAAAGTTATTCGGGCAAACATGAAAATTACAAGAATTTTTCAACAGACTAAGTGTGTATATCTCTGTTAATATTGGAACAAACAGTTTAACGTAAAATACCAGTTAGATTTCAATAACAATAAAAAAAACATGAGTAGTATTAATAGCAAAAGGGCTTTTTAGTATATATCTCCGTTAATATTGGTTTGATTTGAATGAAACCAATGGTACAGTAACTTCTATAGGTACTCCTACTCATTACCAGATACATATCATTAATGAACTTAGATGACTTATCTATATGTACATCGACTGCTATAAATAAAATTAATAACTCAGTCTCTGCCACAATTAAAAAGTATTTAATGTAAAATTATCTTCGGGCTTAGAAGAAAAATATTGCTTGGATATAACAATGTCTTGCCAATTTTACCAGATTATAATGAAATTTATGAATCAAGAAATAAAACGAGAGGTGGAGTTGACATTCTAGTAAAAGAAGGCTACAATTTCACAGAAATTGACAGGTTAAGTGAAAAATGTTCTATGCTATTTATAAGATTAGATAGAACAAAGGACTTTGTTATAGATGCTACATATAGACCTCAAGATTTTAATAAAAACACTTTTTTAAACGTTTTAGAAGAAAAGTTAGAAAATATCAATAACCATAAAAAGAAAACGTTTATTTTGGGAGACTTTAATATTAACTGTTTGGATAAAAATGATATGTACAAAAGAAACCTTGATTACCTAATTGATTGACTAAATTTTATTAATTTAAATGATAGCATTCCAACTAGAGTGCAGAATAATTCAAGAACTTTAATTGATTATGTTTTGTTAAATGATGGATACTCCAGTAATTTGGCTGTTATTGATTATTATTTAAGCAATCACAGAATACAGATATTGCAAGAAAAACAATGCAATTCAATTAACAATGAAAAATATTATAAATGTTTTAAGTTAAATAGGTTAGCATGTAGAAGAGATCTTCAAGGTATAATTAACACTGTGTGGCAGGATCCAAATGGCTTGTGTGATCAAATAGTGAGAACATTCCAAAGCAATACATATACATATAAAGACCGTTTTAGAACTAAAAGTTGTCCATGGTTTAACATTCATTTGCATAACCTAATCAAGCACAGAGATAGGTGTTATAAAAGGCATAAGTTTTTTCCCAATAGTGCTCTGCTTCACAGTGAATACAAGAACAGTCAAACTATCTTGAAAGCAGCTATATCTAATGCAAAAAAACAATATCATCACAATCAGCTAACAAGTGCCCTAGGTAATCCAAGAAAAATATGGTCAGTGTTAAACTTGTTAATTCATAATAAAATATCAAAGCAACAAAACACAGTGAATAAACTGCAAGTAGAAGATGATCTATAGAAGTTCCTAAGAAAATTGCAAATATTCTTAACACCCATTTTACAGAAATAGGTAAAGCCTTAGCAGAAAATATACCAGAATCTACTTACACAAAACCTACAGTTATAAACTATCAACAACTATATCAATGGGAGTTCACTCATGCTTCAATTTCCAATGGACTAAAAGTAGCTAAAGTTTTGCCATTATTTAAAAGAGAGCTAAGAACTTCCACTAATAACTACCGACCAATATCTCTATTAAGTCCTATCTCCAAAGTGATGGAAAAATGTATTGATCAATGGCTTGTTTCCTATCTTGAAAAAAGAATTTTTGGTACAAGGGACAGTATGGTTTTCATAGTGGAAGTAGCACAACGTCGGCAGTCACAGATATGATTACCAACATCAGACATCATGTGGATCATGTATCATTGTTTCACTTGATTTAAAGAAGGCGTTTGATACTGTTAATCACTCCGTACTGTTATCTATTTTGGAAGACTATGGAATAACAGGAAATGCATTGTCTTTCTTCAGAGATTATTTCAATGGTCGTACACAGTTTGTAAGTAATGGAAATACCTCAAGTAAAATGGCTGATCTACAATATGGTGTACCCCAGGGGTCAATTCTTGGACCAACGTTATTCCTGATCTATATAAATTCCATAGCTCAGCTACCATTAGCTGGTTATTTTCAACTTTATGCTGTCAATGCTTGTCTCATCTATTTTGGAAAAGATACAGACGAACTAAAGTATATTATAGAGCAAGATCTAATTCAAATTCTTGAGAGGTTAAAGTTTCATAAATTAACTCTGAATACTGAAAAGTCAAGTTTTTTAGTGATATCAAAAAAGCCTAAATGGACCAATTCCAAATAAATATAGACAATGAACAGTTGACTAGGACAGAATGCATTAAATATCTTGGCTTATACATAGATTCCAAGCTCAACTGGGAACATCATATTGCTCAATTGTGTAAAAAAATTAGTCCTGCCATTGGAGTATTGGGACGTGTTGCCAGCTACCTTTCAGCTCACTTAAGGAAGACTGTATCATTCACTAATTCATTCACATCTATCATATTTAACTCTTATTTGGAGCAAAACTTCCCAAAATAGACTAAAACCCTTGCAAATTCTACAGAATAGAGCAATAAGAAAAGCTTTTCAACTTCCATTTTGCCATCCTACTGATTCAGTCCCTCTCTAAATATCAGACATGCATTTTTATTCATAAACTATCTCTGAATAATAAACACTCATCCATACAACTGACTACTTCCTATGATATCCATAGAATAATCACTGCTTCAGAACCACAGCCATAGGAATGTGCTTTGGTGACCGAAGCATACTTTCTAATGGTCTAAGACAATACAATGAGCTTCCTCCTATAACTATAAAGAACATGAGGACTGACCTCTTTAAAAAAAACTAAAAGCTCACTGAATAGGATTTAAGTAATAGTGTGATATTAAAGTACCATATTTTTTTTTATTATTATTATTATTATTATTATTATTAGTTATTTTGTAGTAGTACTGTTATTATTATAACTAAGCAGGTACCAAATTCTTCTTCTGTGATATGATATAAAATTTGTACCTTGTAAGACCCACATAGTCTTAAGCTCTGGGTCTAAATATATCAAATTGTATTTTTTTTTTATTAATAAACTTGATGGAACCTTAACTTAAAAAGGATTCCAATATTTGGTCTGGTTACCATTATTTCTATATTTCATTTTCAAAGTTATTTTGTTTTTAAAGTAAGTAAACATTATGTTGCTTGCACCAACAGGGTACTCACCTGATTATAATAATAAGTGCAAAGGTTTAAACAGAGCTATATGTAGTCTTTAATCGTTAAATTAAAAAAAAAAAAGAAAAATAGTTACCTCTGCTTTCAGAAGAATTTTCTGCAACATTTGGTACACAAACCTCGTCTTCTGAAACTTGCACATCTTGTGTGCACTCATTTTTCTGAATCTGATCTTGTTCCAATTCATTCTGCAGATTAATATTAATTTTCTTCGAATGTTGGTCATCATTATCAACAACAGGACAGGAAATTGACTGTTTCTTTTCTTCCTGTGAAAACTGAGCTTTTTTTCTTTGACTGCTATTCACCGACGTGGGAATCTTTACAAAATGCTTTTTTAGGAAAGATTTCGCCTTTATATTTGGTTTTTCTAATTGCACTTCAGATTTTTTAATATTTAAATCACTATCATTATTGCCAGAAGTTTGAGCTAACACAGAAAGCTCAACTGCAGTCTTTAGAGTCTCATGGTGTTCACTAGGATTTTTATTAACAACATTTTCCGAAGTTTCATTTATAATCTCAGCTACATTTGAAATTGCATCATTTTGACAAACATTATCAACTAGGGATTTGCTAGAAAGATTCGAGTCTTTACAAGGATCTATTGAATTTTTATTTGTATTATTTACTTCGGATTCTTTAGATATTAAATTATTACCATCTTCATTCTCATATGGTTCAACTTGTTTGGATTCCAATTCATTTTTTTGATTAACTGGTTTCCGTCTTTGTGGAATATTAGCAATTCCTTTAATTCTACTTCGTCTAGAAGTCATTTTGTGTATGTCTTAATTAAATTGGATTTAGAGGAAGATTTATCCACACATATGGAAAGAAAAAGGACTGCTTATCACTATCATATTTCCAATTTTTTTTTAGAAAATAAAATAGGTTATAATTTATTACTGTCATGTGTCACTGTGTCAGATGACATTCCAGTCTGGATAGGCGAGTTCGGATAGTCAGGGGCTGGAGCGCACATACTTTCTGGAGCGGGACAAATTTTAGGGTGCTTTTAAATGACATTTAAGCTTGTTAAACTGTCACTAATCGGACTAAACCGAACGCTAAAAGGGTCGTTTGGAGTTAAAAGTGTTAAAGGAACTTGGCAGACCGAACGCAATGCTTAAGTTTCCAGTCCGTTAGCTCCAAACGACCCTTTTAGCGTTCGTTTATTCCAAATAGTAACACTTCAATACGCTTAAAATTGCGTTCGGTCTGCCAAGTTTCTTTAACTCCTTTAACACTTTTTACTCCAAACGACCCTTTTAGCGTAAAGTATTATAATTATTCACCAGAAAGGTGACAACGCTTCTGTTTTACTGTTTCCCGTTTGTCCAAATGTATTTCAGAAGAACACTGTTGAACATTAACTACCTTACTTATTTTAACTGTGTACCGAAACCTCGACCAAATCGCATAAACTTTGAAGCTAAACTAACACCAATTCAACCCAGAGCCGGATGCTCCCGTGTTCGGTTTTCGTCTGTTATACGCATGACTTCACTCATAGCCTGACTCTCATTATTATTATTTTCTCTGTAACGCATTTATTATAACAGCTACAATAAAATGTTTAATACAAAAAATGTTTATTAAAATTCGAATCAGAAAAATATTAAAAAATATAAAATGACTTCATGTATCTTTACTTTACGCGTTACTTTCACTGTAAAATTGGTCTCTGGTATTTTTGGCAGGAATCTTGTGGGAAAGGTTTTTTATATTAAGTTTATCTTTCCTCTTGCTAAGATGCAACCACTTGTTGCTAAGGTTAGGGTCTTTAGGAAAACTAAAAAATCTTACAAACGGCAGCTCAACTTCTGTCTACATTTATATCCATGTTTGAATTATAATGGATACAGACAGACAAACAGATCACGAAAATGGTCAAACAGATTCAGGTGATCTCACAACGTAAAGCTCTATTAAAAACTCGAAGTAGAAAAAAAAATATTGCACTACTTTTCTTACTAGATATAAGATAGTAAAAATGGAGTAAGCATTAGAGTCGTCATCATCCATTTTAGGTAAAATAAAAAAGATTTAAAACTGTAAATATATATTGTTTGTATATCACCGATCTTTTTTATCACTTTGATTTTTTTCTGCAAACTTTGATTTTAAAATCTCAATTTGCAAATTGTTGCCGTTCTCTTCAACCGTTTTTTTAAGTAACTTCCATTCATCTTCAGTTTCTTGCGATCTTTTAATTAAATGGTCTCGTTGAAATGTAGCTGATTTCCTAAAAATTAAATAGCTATTTATGACATAGAAAGGCATTTCTTAACGTGTTGCATACAATATTTGTTCTAATTTTGACTGGATTGTTTATAAAATTGTTTTGAGAAAAATTACTGACATCTAGGCAACCAGTATTACTACTTTCTTGTATTGTTAGTTGCGTATGATTAACTTCATTCTTTTATTGATAAATGACAACTTACGCAATTAGAAAAAATTGAAGGCTAACTAAAAAGATGGCCATACACACACATATCGAAACAACTTTCACATTTGAAACTCTCTCCTGTCCTTTAATACCATAATACGGTTTTTGCTCATATTGCTTGTCTTCCTTCTTGTTTCGATTTGAATAAAACGTTGGATCATTCCAACCACTTCAATAAAAAAAATTAAATTAAATGTTACCTTTTCTTGTTTAATAAAAATTAAATTTACCTAGATCCGGATCTTGTGAAAATTTGTGGACCAGGACGGGTAACTTCCTTATCAGGTATTAAGCTTAAATCGTAATTTCTTCTGGAAACTGCATTGCTTAAAACTTTATACGATTCATTTAAAGCTAAAAACTTTTTATGTGCATCTTTATTCTTGTTTAAATCTGGATGATTCTAAAATGTTTTACATATTTTAGTTGTTAAGAGTTATTGCTCCACTGAAAATGGTAAATTTGTGTGAATTATAGGTTTTCTATACTAGAATACACAATTTTAAACATATTTCAATATTTTTTATGTATGTACAAAGGGAATAAGTGAAACTAGGCTTAGGTTAGCAAAATGTCATTTAGTTTTAGAAAAAAAGAAATATTAGATGGAGTATGGGAGTTTACAGACCGAAAGACTTCATCAAATTCACTACCATATTAGTCACAACAAACTATTTCTAATTAAAACCATTTTTTGAATAATTATAATACCTATCTACTTTTGAAATTTATGAACTAACCTCTTTTGATAACTTTATAAACGCTTCTTTAATTTCTTTAGATGTGCAGTTTCTTGGCAAATTAAGGACGTCGTAATGGGTTTTGCTAAAAAATAATAATAAATAATTTACAATAATGATTTAATTAAAAAATACACTAACCTTTTTGAACTAAAATGATTAAAAATACTTATTGATTGAATTCTAATTAAATGAGAAAATGAATACATATCACAACACTGAAAATTTAAAACATTTTAATGAATTTATGTAATATGAAAAATGTTAAAATGGAATGATGAAAATTTTGGAGGTTATGTTTTATGTTTACTCAAAATTTTACCAATGATATATGTAGTTATATAGATTGCTCGCACATATGTAAATAAGATGACAAGTAGTCGCAACCATATTGTCTCGCCTAGCTCACTTAGGACCGATTCCACCACAAAGCACATAGAGGTTCCACGTGAATGACCAAGGTCAAAACCGACAACTGACATTTTTTATGCTATTTGCTCCAAACTCTAGATGGGGCTACTGGTGAAATTCTGATTTCTTACTCCATTTTTAAGCTTTATGGGAGAAAAACTTAACCAAAGACTCCAAAGATGTGAGGTGTATTTATTTATGTTTTTGGTTAGTCTCATTTTTCCGTCTGATTTTAGTGATTTTTTGTTGGCTTTGGCTTTTGGTTTCTGTTTATAGTTTCGTCTTAGTTATTTGCAAAATTGTGATGTTTCGCTATTCTATTTCCTACTGTGTTTTGCAATAATTTTGGTGCTACCTGTGGGTGCTACGTTGAAAACTTCGAGAAAAACTTATTGATTCACCATGGATCTGCATCATAAAAAGACAAACGGGTATAACAACTAATTGATAATCAATTTATCACTGGACTAGATTCCGAAATCATTTTTCACATAAGAGACTAATACACAAAGCAGTGAAGTAATACCACTATCTGTATTTGGAAGGCAAACACCTATTTATCATTGAATGAATAGTTAAAAGGATTCACCTTTTAATACAATACCTATATTACATTTGTCCTCGGTTTAAAAGAAATTTATAAAATATATTATTTTAGTGTTAATAAAATGTAATATCCTAGTCTCTACTTCACATTTAAATTATTGATAGGTATTTTAAAGATTTGAGATTGTATACCTATTTGCTGCAAGTAAGTATTCGTTAAATATGTATTATTTGTATTTATTTTTATCTAATAATATTTATTTAAGTTATTAATAAAAATATTTTAAGAATGTTCTATTTTATTATTTATTGATATATCTTATATTTATTTAATAATAATATGCAGAACCAACTCTCCAAATCAGACCCCTGCTTATAACAAATTAATTCCTCAAATTTGGTATAATCGACCTAAATTATTTTGTAAAATAAAAGTTTCGAACTTACTAGTTCCATACTTTATTTTATAAAATAATTTATGTGGAAATCATTTAAAATTTAATTTAAAACTACTACCTACTCCTAAAAATTACAATTTGAATTTACCGCCATCTGTCAATTGTCATTTTAGTTCCAGCTCCAAACACAAGGTGGCGCTAATTTGGTTTAAAAGTTTAACATTGGCGTGGGGTCTCTAGAAGATACGTGCTTTGTGGATTCCACCGTTGTGTTAAAAGAAGTTTAAAATGACATTTTTACATCAACAATGTCATTTTAATCTCCGTTTAACACAACGGTGGAATCGACTCTTATCAGTATTGGTTTAGCCTAATTTTATTTTAAAATTTTTTTTTTTTTTTCTTTAGTGTACGGCTTCAACATCTAAGGTCATTAGCCTAGTGTTCTATGTAGGTTATGGATTGTACTAGTAGTCTAATACTCCATAGTGTAGAAGTATTAGTACTCTAATACTCCTACACCCCTACAGACAGGCCTTGTTACCCAGCTAGCACAAAAACATCCCATCTACGTTAATAAGCTGCAATTTTAGGCTCTTTAAGCTCGCATGCAATGTACTGTAAATGTAACCCTTATATCCCTGCAACTACCGAATGTCCGCAGCGGCAAGACTTTTATAGCACATCTCACAGAAGTTACAAAGTGAAGTTCGAAAAACATCACACTAGCACTTTTACGGTACTTACCCCGAAAGTTGCTCTGAAACGTTCTATTGATGTTATAATGTGAATTAGATCTACAGCATTATACAGTGTGTCCACGGATGGGCTTAACTATACTTGTGAAAATATTTATTTTAAATTAAAAAAGTAATTCTTCATAATTTCTTGCTTGTTAAATAAATTCGATTCACATTGAGAAATTATGAAAAATAACTTTTTCTTTAATTTAAAATAAATATTTTTACAAGTATAATTAAGTCCATCCGTGGACACACATTGTGTAATGTAATACAGAGAGGCTGAAATTGAGGCTATAGTAAAATCTCAATCGAGACATGAAAATTTCAAATAAAACAAAATATTTATATAAATTTATTATTAAAATGTTCTTGAAATCAAGTACCAATAGCACAAAAGTAGAGGTAGGTGTGTTCTTTTATTCAGTGCTGTATCCAGCGCTTGCAGCAAACCGTTCGTAAATTAAGTGATGGAAAGACGATTGTATGTGTCAATCATTCTTTTTTCCAGCAGTGAATTCACCAATGAGCCAAGGCATCCATCGACTTTAAATACCACCACAAACAAAAATATCCTTAAAGATAAATCATTTAAAATGTAGCCACAAACTGTGTCTAAAACTGCATCAATTCGAGTTATTTTCTTCAAAAACACCCAAATTTTTTACAACTATGCAACAACTCACTTTTATAATCATATTCATTTTATTTAACAGCAAAATATCGAAGCTTTTAAATAAAATATAAAGAGTATGTCAAAAACAAAATAATGATAATAGAGACTTACAAAATTTCAAAATGAAATTTCTCGAAATAATAGTATTTTAGTTGTGGCAGTATTTGATTGAGCCATCAATATGTAGATTTTATAAAAAACAACTGGTGTTTTTTAGCAAGATATTCTATTATACTCGAGAGTATCATCTATGATTTCTCTCAACTTTTCTGCTGGGTTTTCACTTGACTGATGGTTGCATTTCCAGGCAATCTAGCTTGTTGAAGAGAATGAACTGCTTGAATTCTGATATACCTGACATATCATGTACCTATAGATTCACTTTTTATAAAACTTCAGGAGTTATATTCTTCTTTACACTTCTGTAGTATTTACTTTTGCTTCTAAAATTCCTAGAATGTCGAAGGAAACCTAAAAAATAATATTTTTAAAATGTATTTTTAGTTCGATAAAGTATAATTACCTTTTATAAGTATTTGGTGTAAAATGTTGCCGGACATTCGGTTAAATGTTTATCTTCTGGTTTACAACGATTGATCTGCAATTTTTTGTTTTTATTGTAGTTTTTTTTTATTTGGTGTCATCGGCATCGACTGCTAAAGATACTTAATGAATGAAATAATAAATTTACATCAGGCATTGTAATCTGAAACAAAGACAATGGTTTAGAAAATAGTTATCTATTTTATAGAGGACCCTTACCAAATCTATTCGAATGTATAAATAATAATTATTTATAAAATAAATTCTGGATGTCGAAAAATAAACCATTAAAAAAGACAATTGACAAGAAAAACTGACAAGTGACAATTGACATAAAACTAAACGTTCTGAAATTCAGATTTGTAATGTTTACGGTAGGTTAACTAGGTAAATAACAAATAGAAGTTTTGCGAGGTTTTGATTTCCCTCGACAACTTCTCATGAACGTTGCATTTACGTTGTACAGTAATGTTATTACGTTCCCTTAATGCAACATCGCCGAAAGGCTTGGCAACGTTATGTGCTAGCTGGGTACTGTTTCCTTGCACCACTTTAGGAACAGCACTGTTAATTAGAACCCTATTTTAAAATATGAATAGGTATATATTGAAATAAAAAGAAAGAAAAACAGCTGACAAAATTAAATGAGTAAAAAGTAAAACTATACGTGACACGAGTAACAATAACAACAGGAAGCGAGGAACATCAAACATTATATAAACAAATTACTGTAAGAAACTATAATTTTCAAATTCGTTGACGTTTACTCTCTTTGCCGTTTAGAAATGTTGGGCCAATGAGAATTACTCTAGAGTAGTCTGTTCAAACAATCTAAGAAAATTAGTCTACTCCCGTGTAAAGTCATCTGAACGCGCTCCTGTATTTTTAGGTTCTGTCGCTTAATTTCTATGCTTTTTTTATTCTGTGATTTGCAGTTTGTGTCTTGTGTCATTCAAAAGTGTCATCTGTCATCTATTGCCTTCGGCATGGCTTCAATTTTAAGATCTTCAAAGTTTGTAAGATATCTAGCAGGATTTGCAAGAAATGTCGTGATTAATACACCAAGAGAATTCGACGGCAGTCTAATAAATAACTCACAATGTCTTTGTGGACTAATAACGAGGTAAGAAAATATAACCTACAAAAACTATGATGCAACAATAGCGGTTCTAATAATTTTATTTACCTTTGTATATTTCTTTAATATCATAATTATTTCAAATTGTCAGTGCATGGTTTTGTAGTTTTGTTAAACATTAACGAATGGTTTATTTTTCTAGTGGAAATTTTGCTACACAAACATCTACTTTACAAGATCAAAATTTGGAAAGCAGTTTAAGAAGGATAGATCAAGATGTTAGAAAATCCGGACGAATATCTCGAAGAGACATCGAAGATGTGCTTGAAGAGATTCGACATGCCCGTTCAGCTACAAGCTCACAATCCTTGTTGGTCATTCGATGTTGCGGTAATTTAGTGCCAGATGAATTACCGGAAATCCGAACGAAACTTGTTCAGGAGATATGGAATACTTTGAATAAACTAAATGTTCCCATGGACATTTCACATTACAATGCTCTGTTGAGGGTTTATTTAGAAAATGAACATCCTTTTTCACCGACCGAATTTTTAAGTGATCTTGAAACTAAAGGTATCGATCCAAATAGAGTTACTTACCAAAGATTAATATCAAGGTATTGTCAAGATGGAGACATCGAAGGTGCAACTAAAATATTGGAATATATGAGAGAGAAGCAGATGTCTGTTAATGAAAACGTTTTCAATGCTTTAATCATTGGTCACTCAAAGGCTGGGTATGTATTTTTTATTTATCCATTTAATTTGTTTATTGTATTTAAGAATAAAATATTGCAATTTTTTTCAATTAATATTAACAATTTTATGGGAAAGAGAATGAATAGGAATGGTGGGTGGATAAAACAACATCAATAGTTATAATATAAAATATTGCTAGGGTCAGGAAAATGATAAATGAATTGCTGTACTATTTGACATTAAATAATTGGATAATAAACTTTTGTGCTATTTGACAACAGTGTAAAGCATAAAAGTAACATCTCAGCTTTGATTTGAGACATGTTGTATTTTTATTTAAAATTAAATGTATCATATTATTAATTTGCACATAGAACTAAGATTTTTTGTTTATAATAGTGACTGTCACAACCAAATAGAAGTAGAATGTATTCTTCTTTGAGAATTATACACTATACAAAGACACTAGGTACATAATGTAAAATCATATCAGACTAGTCAAAAAAGTGTTAAGTAAAATACATTAAAAAATAAAATATATATAAGTAATAGACAATTCATGTTAAGATTAGTTTAAAAGTTCAAAAAATCTTCTATACTATAAAATACATTATTTACAAGAAAATCATTAAGATGTTTTCTTAAATCATTACAACTAATTTGATGTACCTGAAGTTCTAAATGTTTTTTTTTAAACGAAAATATAAAAAAAAAATTTCAAGGATTGGCTAGCATCTCGCTAGAAATCATCACATAGCTTACCTGCGGTTACCAAAAGGTAGACAAAATTATATTTTGCTGACAAACCCGAAATTAACCCCTACACTTAGATAAACTCACCCCGTAAAGATGTAGAAGCTATAAAGAAACATAATCAGGAGTAATATTGTCCTAGAAATTCGAGAGAATCTTCCTCGTGCTAACCAAAGGCTAGAAAAAAATCATTATCGACGTAGGGCCACGGGAACCACCCCTTTATTTAAATAAACACCCTTTAAAACCTTAAAAAATTCAAACAAGCCTAGTATCGACCTGAAAATTCGTAGAAATGCCTCTCGTGACACCTTCGAGATAAAAAAAAAATCATCATCGACATTGGGCCACGGGAACCACTCCTTTACTTGAATAAATACACCCTTTAAAACCTTAAAAAATTCAAACAAGCCTAGTATCGACCTGAAAATTCGTAGCAATGCCTCTCGTGACACCTTCAAGATAAAAAAAAATCATCATCGACATTGGGCCACGGGAACCACCCCTTTACTTGAATAAATACACCCTTTAAAACCTTAAAAAATTCAAACAAGCCTAGTATCGACCTGAAAATTCGTAGCAATGCCTCTCGTGACACCTTCAAGATAAAAAAAAATCATCATCGACATTGGGCCACGGGAACCACCCCTTTACTTGAATAAATACACCCTTTAAAACCTTAAAAAATTCAAACAAGCCTAGTATCGACCTGAAAATTCGTAGCAATGCCTCTCGTGACACCTTCAAGATAAAAAAAAATCATCATCGACATTGGGCCACGGGAACCACCCCTTTACTTGAATAAATACACCCTTTAAAACCTTAAAAAATTCAAACAAGCCTAGTATCGACCTGAAAATTCGTAGCAATGCCTCTCGTGACACCTTCAAGCTAAAAAAAATCATCATCGACATTGGGCCACGGGAACCACCCCTTTACTTGAATAAACACACCCTTTAAAACCTTAAAAAATTCAAAAAAATTCAAACAAGCCTAGTATCGGCCTGAAAATTCATAGCAATGCCTCTCGTGATACCTTCAAGCTAAAAAAAAATCATCATCGACATTGGGCCACGGGACCCACCCCTTTACTTGAATAAACACACCCTTTAAAACCTTAAAAAATTCAAAAAAATTCAAACAAGCCTAGTATCGACCTGAAAATCCGTAGCAATGCCTCTCGTGACACCTTCAAGCTAAAAAAAAATCATCATCGACATTGGGCCACGGGAACCACCCCTTTACTTGAATAAACACACCCTTTAAAACCTTAAAAAATTCAAAAAAATTCAAACAAGCCTAGTATCGGCCTGAAAATTCATAGCAATGCCTCTCGTGATACCTTCAAGCTAAAAAAAAATCATCATCGACATTGGGCCACGGGACCCACCCCTTTACTTGAATAAACACACCCCTTAGAATCTAAAAAAATTCAAATAAATTCAAACAAGCCTAGTATCGACCTGAAAATTTATAATAATTTCTCTCTTGACACCTTCAACCTAGAAAAAAAATCATCATAAACATAGGACCTTTACTTGAATAAACACACCCTCTAAAACCTTAGACAATTCAAAAAAATTCAAACAAGCCTAGTATCGACCTGAAAATTTATAATAATTTTTCTCGTGACACCTTCAAGCTAGAAAAAAATCATCATCGGCGTAGGGTCACGGGAACCACCCCTTTATTGAAATAAACACACCCCTCAGAATCTAAAAAAATTCACAAAAATTCAAACAAGCCTAGTATCGACCTGAAAACTCGTGGCAATCTTACTCGTGACACCTTCAAGCTAAAAAAAATCATCATCGACATTGGGCCACGGGAACAACCCCTTTATTGAAATAAACACACCCCTTAAAATCTAAAAAAATTCAAAAAAATCTAAACAAGCCTAGTATCAACCTGAAAATTTATAATAATCTCTCTCGTCGTACTTTCAAACTTGAAAAAAAAAATCATCATTGACATAGGGCCAGGGGAACCACCCCTTTATTTAAATAAACACCCTTTAAAACCCTAAAAAATTCAAATAAATTCAAACAAGACTAGTATCGACCTGAAAATTTATAATAATCTCTCTCGTGGTACCTTCAAGCTTGAAAAAAATCATCATCGGCGTAGGGCCACGGGAACCACCGCTTTATTTAAATAAACACCCTTTAAAACCTTAAAAAATATAGGTATGCCATCCAAAAGAATGAAATGTGTTCGTCTCAGTCCTGCTGATGATCAAAGACGACTTGCGACAAATGCCTGATCAAGGTTCTGTTCATGCGTTCCACCATTCCATCGGATTGCGGATGTAGCGCCGTTGTTCTAGTCTTTCGGATCCCCACCTTCCGTCAAATTTCTTGGAATAGCTTGCTTTCAAAGTTTCTTCCTTGATCTGAATGTAGTTCCAAGGACACTCCAAACCGGCTGATGAATTCCTTCACCAAGACATCGGCTATGGTGACAGCTTTTTGATTGGGGACTGCATAGGCTTCTACCCACTTGGTGAAGTAGTCCATTATTATTACGATGTAGTTCTTACCAGCTTCGCTTTCTGGTAAAGGTCCCATCACATCTATGGCGATTCTCTCGAATGGGCTCCCCACGATGTATTGCTGCATGCCGGCTCTCTGTTTTGGCACCAATCTCTTACATCATCAGAACATGACCCAGTAGAATCGTTCCCGTACCTTCTGCAACGTCTTCTTTTCACCCAGGTGTCCTCTGGACGTCCCATCATGAATATGTAGTACAATTCCTAGGAACCAGCAGCTGGCTCTTGGATTCGGTGCCTTCGGCATTTTCGATGACTCTTTAGCAAGCCGTTCTCAATCACCAAGGAATTCTACTGTGCCCAGTATGACTTCAAAATCGGCGATGATGACGACCCTTCTTGCCAGGTTGGTCGACGATTTGCTGACTTCTATTCCATTAGCCTTTTAAGGTCGGGGTCGTTGACTTGATGCTCTTGAATTCTCCCTTGGATCCATTCTTCACTGACGACTTTGACCTGGTACAGGCTGGCATCTTTCTCTTCCATGCGACTACAATGGGAGCAATTTGCTTGACATGGTCTTCTGGAGAGTGCGTCGGCATTACGGTGACTTGTACGGGGGCGGTGTTCGATCTGGAAGTCATATTCTTGAATTTTTTCTAACCACCTTGCGACTTGACCCTCAGGATTCTTAAAATTTAGTAGCCACTTCAAACTGGCATGGTCGGTTCGAATCAAGAGCCAGGAGCTCTCGCCTGGTAACACAGTAGTTACGTTCAGGTTTAGATAATGTCTTGTTAAAGTACCCAACGACCCTTTCTCGGTCATCCTGGAGCTGGGAAAGAACGGCACCAATTCCCACGTTGCCGGCGTCGGTGTCGAGAATGAACTTTCCTTCAGAAAGTGAATAGCCCAGGATCGGAGCTGATGTCAACTGCTTCTTCAAAGTGTCAAAGGCAACTTGGCATTCTTCATCCCAGCTGAATCTTCTAGCTTCCTCAGTCATTCGTGTTAGCGGTTTGGCGATGTCCCCAAACATCTTCACGTAGCGGCGATAATAGGAACAAAGCCCCAGGAAGCTCCGTAGTTGATGTTTGTCGGAAGGGATTGACCATTCCTGGACTACGTGGATCTTGTCTGGGTTTACAGCTATACCTTCCCCGCTGACTACATGCCCTAGATAGCTGACCTTAGTCTGAAAGAGATGGCACTTCTTCACGTTCAATGTCAGATTGGCTGTGTGAAAACCTCTTCGAGATTCGTCAAATGTTCACTCCAGAATGATGACGTCATCTAAATACACGAGGCAGATTTCTCAGGATAAACCTCAGAATTTTCTCCATCAGTGGTTTTAAGGTGGCTGGAGCATTGCAAAGACCAAACGGAAGTAGCGTTAACTGCCACAGGCCTGTTCCGCTTGTGAAAGCCGTCTTCTTCTTGTCGGCATGATCCATTTCCACCTGTCAGTAACCACTCTTCAGATCCAGAGTAGAAAACAACTTGGAACCTGCGAGTGCGTCGTCGATTCTTGGCAGCGGTAACTCTCCTTCCTGGTGACTTCGTTGAGCTTGCGGTAGTCAATGCAGAACCTTGTCGAACTATCTTTCTTTTTCACAAGAACTATTGGAGAGACCCAAGGGCTGTTTGAAGGTTCTACCACTCCGTCTTTTATCATTCCTTGGAGAGTGGTTTCTGCTTCTGCCTTCTTCACCTTGGGAAGTCGTCGAGCAGCTTGACGGATAGAACGAGCATCCCCAGTGTCGATCTTATGTTTTACCACACTGGTTCTTCCTGGTTTGCCATCTGATGAACCAAGAATGGAATGGTAACGGTTAACTAGGTCTTTCACCTTCCTTTGTTGCCGGGACAGGGATGGAGGGACGATGGTTAGAATCTGACTGAGCTTGTTCGAGTTCTGTTCTTTCTTAGGGTTCGCTCGGTGGATAACTTTGGTTATCGGTTCGAAGGTTCCTACTTGAGTGCCTCTCCTGAGGGTAACTAGACGGTCGTTCAGGTTGATCAGAAGTACTGGCACACTTGAAGCGGATTGGATCAGTGCCTTACTAACAAGAATGCCCCGACCCAGCACCTGGTCATTATTTCTGGGCTCCACCTTAGCTGCAGTCGAGTCTTCTATGGCCCCATTCAGACGAGCTACGACTATGGACTCACACCTTGCTGGTAGTTCGACATCCTCAGCTAGCATCACCTCCGCGATGGCTGTTTCGCGCTGATGTAAAATTAATTCCTCGGAACCGACGTGGATAACTCGATATTTCAGATCTAGTTGGAAGCCTTAGGAATTCATGATGTCCATTCCTAGGATGACATCTTCTTCAATGTCGGCTACTAAGGCTGGGTGCGAAACCTGGGTAGAGCCAAACATAAGTATTACGTCTACCTCGCCGTGGACCTTTGCTGCTTCCCCTGTAGCGGTTCGTAGTCGCCATCTGGAGGGCGACAACTTCTTTTTCTTGACGACTCTTCGGCGAATGATGGTTTTCGGTGCTCCGGTATCCACCAACATTCAATACCTCTTACCGTCTACTGTACCATCTACGAAGATGCTGTTGGGTCGGTGTCTTACTGAAGTCTGGACGAGTAGAGGGTCTTGCAGGCTGCTTGGGATCGATGTCGCCCTCTTGGAGTCGACCCGTTCTAGTTTTCCTGCTGTTCAGGGTCATCTTGGAATGTTTTCCCGTGACGTTGGCATGCGTTTCTAACGTGTCCAAGTCCAGTCCCCAACATCGTACCTCTGAACGGGCTGGTGACAGCTGCGACTCGGCCGTGGGCGCGGGACGCTTCAGTTGCTGCTTCAAACTCCAATGTCGTTGACAATGCATCCACGAGGACTTTGGGACGGGCTAAGCGCAGCGCTCTCTGCAACTCTTAGTCTCTTAAGCCGTCGATGAATGCCTGGACAGCTATGCATTCCAAAATGCTTTCATTGGCTGATGGATAGGCAAAGCGCACCATTCTCGCAACTTCTGCTTCAAACTCCTGGATGGACTCACCTGTTTTTGCGCCGAGACTGGGAGATTTGCTCTAGTTGCCCATACCTCATCTCAAGGCGCTTCACCAGTTGGCCGAAGTCTTTGAACTCGTCGGTATGGAGGGTCTGTCGCACATCAAAGGTATCACCTTGTAAGGTAACTGTTAGAGTCACCGCCTTCTCTCTGGAGGACCATCCATTGGCACTGGCCGCAGCGTTGAACTATTTGAGATAGTTGGGCCAGGAAGTTTTGTCGTCAAAAGTTGGTGGCTTTATTCGTGCTCTGGCCTCACCTGCTCCGTTAGATTCTTGGCGCTCTACACCACTTAAAGTTTAACGGGAGAATCGTTCCTCTATTGTCTGCAACTTGATTTCGAGGGTTGACAAGCTGCTCTCTAACAGCTGTACCAGTGGATTGGGTTTTCTGTCTCTGCATAGGGGGGCTGAAAGATGGGAGACGTTATTTTGGATCTCACCTTCGAATGTCGGATATTTTTTCTTCTTGTTCGAGATATATCCGTGGACAGACTGGTCATCTTCTGGGACATTTCATCACGCAGGCTGAACATCTCCGTGGACAGGCTGGATATCTCAATGGACAGACACCTGGGAGAGATCGGAGAGGTTGGATATCTTTTGGAAGAGTTCGTCAGAGAGGTTGGACATCTTGTGAAAGATTTCGTTATGCTGGCTGGACATCTCAGTGGACAGGCTGGACACCTTCTGCGAGAGTTCATCAGTCAGGTTGGACATCTTAGCGAGATTTCGTCTCGGATCAGGGTCATGGTTTTCATGGAGGGATCTTCAAACTCTACGGTGTCAGGATCAACACTTTGGCTTTCATAATATTCTCTCAATATTGCCAGCAATATTGCCTTGCAACCCGCCGTATCTAGATCCAATTCTTCTAGCTCTCTTCTGAGCTCTGCGATCAACAACTGATTTATCTTTTTTCCGGACATCTTAAAAATCCTCACCCCCACACCTGAAACCAAATGTAACACGAGTGTGGGTGGAAACTATTTATTTTTCGAAACTACACAAACAAATAACAAAATAATTACAAATGGAACTGCAAAAAAAGGATATTTATCTTGCAATTTGTCTTCTGCTTTCACTGACTTTTCCTCCAAAATCGCTGTCACCAGAGAAAAGGTCGAGGCTTGCTACTGGGAAGCTAATCCGTTACAATATCTTCTGTTACATATGTTTCAGAAAGGCGTACGATATTAGGTTTTTTTGTTTAATTAAATATCTAATTTCATTTATATCCATAAAGTTTTTGTTTTCAATTTTAAGTATGCCGTCGATTTTCTCATATTATTACACATTACAATTGACTTTACTTTTTCAGTGATATGGATTCAGCTCGTAGTATCATCAACGTAATGGTCCAAGCTGGTTTAGAACCTAGCGCAGATAGTTACACAACTCTCCTCTGCGGATTCGCTTCTAAAGGAGATATCGATACAATTACAAAACTTTTCGGAGAATGCGAATCCAAGGAAATATTTCTACTAGATAAAGATTATCTAGACATAATTTATGCACTTGCTACAAACGGTCACGATGAACACGTTCCTGCCATTCTTTCCAAAGTTCGAAAAGCTGTAGGGTACAACCAAGATGCTGTTAACGTCATTTTGAGGTTAATTAATAAAGGTCAAGAAAAATCAGCATTTCTTATTTTGAAATCAATGCCTAGAGGTACAAAAGAAGACGGTTCACCTCAACCAACAGGCCATTTCTTCATTAAACAACTAGTTAAAGCTGAAAGACCTTTAGAAATAATACTAAACTATTGTACAATGTTGCAAAAAGAAGAAATGTACGACAGAGCTGTATTACTCGCTGCCGAAACAAGTCTACAACTTGGAAACGAAAAATTAGCCTACCCGCTTCTCGAACATTTGCAAAAAGAAGGTCAGCAAATAAGACAACACTTCTTCTGGCCTCTTATCTTGTCTAAAGCCGATGATCCAAGTGGAAGAGAAATTATAAACGTTTTGAGAAAGATGCAAGAATTTAATTTTACTCCTAATAATGAAACTGTTAGAGAATACGTTATACCCAACCTAAGAGGAAATACCAGCGAAATTTTGGCGTTGTTACGTGATGCTAACATATCAGTTGGTTCAGCTGCAGCAAGTTTGGCTATTTCGTTATTACAACGAAACAAAATTGACGAAGCAGCAGCCATAGCCACCACAGTACCTGCTTATTATAATCCGGAAATGATAAAAAGAGCTCTCACGGCATCTTTTTACAAAACAAACGACCTCCAATCGTATATTTCGATAATTAGAGCTGTATACGATAACAGCGAACGTAGACCTGTTAGAAACAAACAAGAATCGGATGAAGAGGAATCAACCGAGAAAGATGACAAATTAGAGGTCGTTGGTAGTTTTATTCTAGATTTAACATCGAATAGAATCAAATTTACTGAAAATATTGAGCCTGTTTTAAAAGAATTGGTTAATCAAGGATTGGGTATATCAAGTTCTGCAGCGGAAAAGATCGAAGACAAATTGGGCGAAAAAATGACCGATCAGATATCCGATTTGTTAGGAAAGCTTACTTCAGGGGAATTAAATCCGATTCCTTTAGATAGGAAGCCTCCTAGTTACACACCATCGCATCAAATGAATATAGCGCAGTTAGAAAGACTCATACACAATTTAAGTACGAAAAATCAGGATACGAAAGGATTAAAAAGACAGCTTTTAACTCTATATTACCGAGCTAAGGATTTAGAAAAAACCGAGAAACTCCTTGAAGATTTAAAACAAACCGATTTCGTTTTTACTTCAGGAATATACGCGCAACTGTTAGACCTTTACTCGTGCCATGACAATTTAGATAAAGCCATGGAATACTACGAAAAAACAAAAGAAAAAGAAGGCGACAAATTCGTATTGGACAATTCTAAAATAATCCGTTTATCTCAATTATTTTTCAAAAATAATCGTTACGAAGAAGGATTTAGTATTCTAGAAAACACGCCTCGAGATAAAAAGCAAGAAGAAAAAACTTTCACCTACTCCTCCCTAGTATGGAGGTTCTTAAATAGTTTAGCGGACGAAGGAAAAGTCGAAGAACTCGAAAGATTATTCGATACTTTAGTAAAAAAAGAATACATCGAAGTGAATAACGTTCTATTAGGACCGCTAATTAAAGTAAACCTCGTTAGAAAAGACGTCGAAAGCGCGCTGAACAAATTCCAATGGTGCGTCGATAATTTCAAAGCGACCCCGTGGAAAAACGAACTCGCTTGTCAACTCATACAAGCCGAAGACGCGGAAAAACTACAAAAACTCACAGATCTAAGCACTTCGGTGCACGGAGAGGTGAATAGTTTATACGATTTGGTATTCGCATTCGTCGAATGCGGTCGCATTCGACAAGCGAGGAAAATACTAGAAACGCCCGGATTACAAAACAGACCGCAACGAATTAACTCCGCTTGCGAGAGATACCAACAAGAGGGTCTTATTAAACCTTTAGAAGGTCTAAAAGATGCTACAAGAGATCTGAATCACATCGACCGCACCGATATCTATTACCAACTATTATTGAGTTATAAAAAACAAGATGACGTAGAGAAAGCTTTGGGTTTGTGGACGCAAATGCAAGAAGAAGATTTAGCTCCGAACGACCAATTCCTAATTACTCTAGGTACTTACCTTCAAGAAAAGGGATTGCAGGTTCCGTTTGTTTTACCAGCACAACCTCTAACGAAACCTGTTAATACGGATGTACTTCCTGAAAATACTCAAACGGTATTTAGACAAGCTTTGAGAGCTGGAAAGATTAACGAAGCTCTAAAAATAAAGAAAATCATGAAAGAACCGGCTTCGGTCGTCGATCTATCGACGCTTATCGAACTGTTGTTACAAAACAATAATATAAAAGATGCCACTAAATTAACCATGGAGATACTAGAAAGAGGAAAGGGAAATCTACCGGTGAATAGAGTGTTTAGGTTTTATTTGAATAAATTGGCGAGTAACGGTGATATTGATACGTTGGAGAAAATCGGAAGTATGATTAATTCTGAAGTGAAAAGGATCGTGTCGTTTGATAACAGATTGTGTCATGCTAATTTGGTGGCTGGTAAAGCGGAAGAATATTTGAAGAAGCTGGATAATGATATAGAAAATGTGAAGGAAGAAGATCTTCCTATACTTAGTGAACAATTTCCTAGAGGTGGAGCGTATGGTATTTTGGAAAATTTCCCGGATTTAACAGAACAATGTAAGTACAGTTAAATACTTTTTGCATTCATTATCTATCGGAATTTATTATTATTAGAACGTTACATTTTTATTTTATTTCTTTTGCCTTTTTTATTACTTTCTTGTCTTTATATACAGTTAAATATCACAATTGTAGATAGTGACCCACATTTTTAACATAGACCTTTGTGGGTCTGAGGGGAAAGGAAATCGACGAGTCTATAAGCGTACGATTATTATTAAAAATGATCTTCAGCGTTTTAGAACGCATTGGTTGTCACAAAAATTATTTTCCTACTTTAAAGATGCACAAGATGTGGAAAACCGGTAATAATAATTATCGAATAAGTATATATAAATTCAAATGTATATATGAGCCCTGTCTCAGTGAGGTTGGCTCAACTGCCAAAACTATGTTTTTTAAAGAAATTTGCAATATTAACGTAAAACATATTAAAAACTATAATATTTCTGATAACATATGATATGTTTAATTTTAGCCTAAAATACAAAACAAACAAAAAATAGATAAATTTAAAAAACTATATTAAAAAAATTACAAAACCAAATAACAGCAAATTACCACTGCGTTATATCGCCTTTTCGACTGATCACTGATTCGATACACCCATTGGCTCCATTCTTTCTTGCAGCCCAGCTCTGTGGTTTTGAAGTTTTTCACACAACTGTACTTCTTTAGCATTTCATCCTGGGGCATGTCCCAGGTATTTTTAGTCCTGAAGCAAGTAGACTTTCGTCTGATTACTCCTTGATCATTCTATATCGTGTCCTTTTTGCCACATTCTCTATCATCAAATGTAGAGGGGTGAGGTTTAAGATCACCTTCATTGCGGCCGTAGGACAGGTTCTCATTGCACCAGTAATGCAAACACAGGCTAGTCTTTGTACTTTTGAGACATCCATCGCAGTATGTTTGGGTTACATCCCCATCGTTTACCTGTAATGTTTCTGCATACCATTAGGGCTTTTGTGGCCTTATTTACTACTTCCTTCTCATGTGTGTTCCAGAGAAGTTTGTTGTCCAGGATTAGGCCTAGGTATTTGCCTTTATTTTTTCATCCTATATCTATCCTGTCTAATTTAACGGTTTTGAGATTAAGTTTTCTTTTCCTTGAGTGTTGTTTTTGTAGGGTTTATACTAAGTCCCACTTCACGGCACCATCTTTTGGACTATATCACACAGGATATTACTAAACTTGCCACTATCAAATATGACTATGTCGTCGGCATAACCTTGACAGGGTATGTCGAGGTCAGTCAATCTACATAGAAGTTTGTCTACGATTAGGCCCCACATTAGTGGGGATAGAACTCCTCCTTGTGGACATCCTTTGGTTGTGCAGATGGAGATGGTGTCCTGCCCTATCTGTGTCTCTGCAGTTCTCGTAGATAACAACTGAGCCATCCATCTGGATGTGATGTTATCTACTCCTCTGTATGCAAGTGCTCTTTTTACAGATTCGTGTGGCGTGTTGTTAAAAGCTCCTTCTATGTCTAGGAAGACACACACGGCCGTTTCTTTGTTTGTCAGTGCATCCTGGATTACATTAGTCAACTGTACCAGGGCAGTTTCTGAAGATCTTCCTGCTCGATACGCGTGTTGGCTGTGGTGGAGTGGCACCCTCTCCAGGACTTCCGTTCTGATATAATTATCAACAGCCTTCTCCATTGTTTTTAATACAAAGGATGTGAGGCTGATTGGTCGGAAGGATTTATAATGTGTGGTATCCTTTTTCCCTACTTTTGGAATAAAGGTGACTCTGGCCCTTCTCCATACTTCTGGTATATATCCCAGCTCCAGACTGCTCTGGGATAGCCGGCTTATGTGTGGTAGTAATTCCTCCTGTACCTGCTGAAGCAGGGCAGGAAATATTCCATCCACACCTGGAGACTTAAACAGTTCAAAAGTGTTTACGGTCCACTTTAACCGATTTCTGCTGCATATGTGTTTGGCCACTATAGCGGCCTCTCCTGGGGGCCTACCTACCTTAATTGTGTCCCTTATTAGAAAAGGTGTGCTTCCAGGAAAGTGAGTTTCGAGTAAGAGCTGAGCTCTTTCCTCCTCACTCTCCGTGAAGCTTCGATTTGGTCATCTATTCCTAACCTAGGAATCTGGTCTTTGGCCTCGTCTTTTTGGATGACGATTTTCCATAGTGTGGTCGATAGTCCCACATTCTGTGCTTCTATTAACTGTAGAAGCTTCTCTACAGGCTGCCCTTGACTTCTTGGGAGAAAGAGCGTGGGTGTATGTGCTTTCGGGATGTCGTCTCCCGCACATACCTCCAACTCCACTCCCTTCCAGTTGCTCAGGTGTGGGATTTTTGCCCCGAGCCATTCTGCTGACTGTGGGGTTTCACAGTCATTCAAGAACATTCCTGGCTGGAAGTGGATGCCTCCGAATTGGAGCGTATGCTCCCATCCAGCGAACATCTGTTCTACTATGGCTTCTTCCACCAAGGTTTGTTCGTTCGCACTGAGGATGGTCTCAGGGAACCCCTTAGGTAGGATCACGACCCGCTCCGTCTTCACGACAGTTGCATAACTGCCAGATGCGGAAGTATCGGCCACTTTCCTTTTCTTTCCTTTGCGGTGGTGTGGTGTTATTCCCGTCCCGCTTTCTTTTCAGATCCTTAGGATTGGTTTTACTTCCCTCTCCCTGGGATTTGTGCTCCACAGCTTTCTTTTTCGCTTCCTCCGGTGTTATAATTACGAAAACTATTTTGCCGTCCAAAAAACAAATGCTGTATCTACTGAGAGCGATAAGTGAAGAAAATGGGATTTAAAGTTATTTCTTTAGCTCTTAAGTATTCAGAGCTGGCTAATTAATATGTTGGATTTTTAATATCTTGGAAACCTATACAGCATTTTTGCTTGGTAAAAAGTTAATTTAACTTTCCACGAACCCATTGATGCAAAAATATTAAAATTCGATTTTTTGTAGATACAGCATCTGTTTTTAGGACGGCAGTATTGTGTTCTAGTTAGACAAAAACTTAAATTTGAAGTTAAGGTATGGATGGGGGAACATCCAACTAATCTTTATCTTTATTTCAAAAAACTCCATATATACCCAGACTATAATCTTGTTAGAACTGCAAACTTAAGGAAATAATTTAAAATACCTTCTCTTCACACCAGAAGGAATGTGATATAAAATTATTAACTATAAAATTAACTCACCTGAGCTACTATACTTAATACAATTTAATATACCTGAGAATGAGACATCTATGTATGGTTAATATTTCTTTAGACTGGACACTACCATTTAATATGTTCCGAAAACTTGTATTTAATTATTACATTACACTTAATTAATTTTAATACTGAATAAGTTGTAATATTAGTTGTAATTATCTACTGTTTATTATTAATATTATTATTTATGTATTATACTTTTATCCATGTAATAAAGCCGTTGGTCTGTTTGGGTATAAATAAATTTAAACTAGCCGATTATTATTGCAAAGTTTGAAAACTTTTGTAATTAATGTGGAATGTTCAAAATAAGATGTCTTCATTGACTGGCCTAAAGTACGAATATATGGGCTTTTAAAATTTTTGAAATGTTGGTTATAAATTTCCATCCATCTTGCAGTTGTAACCCATTTCACTTTTGCACTGTTTAAAATTGTGTACAATACCAGAATAAGTATGAAAGTCATAACTTTTTAATGTAGATTATTTAATTTGTTTCAGATGAAAATTTGGCTATAAAATATGCAAAAAGAGGAATAGTAGGACCTTTAAACGTATTATGGACGCGATATTTTATCAACGGAAACGAAACGAAGGCCGAACAAATTTGGAATGACCATTTAAAAAATTCACCCAGGATAATGTTCCAGAAAATAGTACAAACAGCGAGAGACGAGAAAAATGAAAATCTAGCAAAGAAGTTAATACAGCATTTAAAAACGGCTAGCGTTTCAGAAGGGGCCATCGGCAACGCGTATAGTTGTCTATTAGATGTTTTAGTTAGCGAAAACAAATATGACGAAGTAGTGAATACCTTCGAAGAAGCGACTAAAATAGTATCGCTCGATAATTTAAATAGAACAGCGGTAGTTAGAAGTAAAGAAGCTTTCGAGAAATTAGGAAAACCTTTTAATTTTATAGTTCCATCTAGAAATAAAAAGTTTACGCAACCTAATACATTAGATGAATTATCATAAGTTACACATGTATTAATTAGTAGATGTATATAATTGTATTTATGCTAAAATTAATTTGGAGAAGAGATGGAACACATTAAATGACTGTCAGAGTTGCCTAAATAACAATTTAAAATCAAAGTTGAAAAAGATTTTTAAAATTGTCACTTTTCAATTGTTTATTTACTTTTGTCATGATGTGAATAATTTTAAGGAATAAGTAACTTTGGCTTAGAAATTATTAAATAATAATAATTACGGTTTTGAAATTTTGTTGGTTAGGCAACTCTGGCACTGATTTTTTTTATTTTGCTCTTTTTCAAATATTCAAAACGTACTGGTTTTGCTGAAAAGTCAAATTAGCATTTAAGTTCCGACATAATGTTTATGTATTTTTTTTAATATACCTATTTCTTTCATTGTTTTTTAATTTTTTGTTTATAAATATTGTTAATACAACCTCTTCCCACTGCGGGTCATCAAATTTGTTTAGTCGCACCTAGAAGGTAAGGCGTGAATAAATATGTACTGGGTCCATATACAGGATGTCTGGGAAAATGTGAGATGTTTCTCGAATTCAGATAACGTAACTGTACCAATTCCTGACACCTTAAGGATTGATTTTAGATGTTTTTATTTCTAAAAATAATTATGAAGTAACTGTGGTATATTTTATGGGTGGAACAGTTAGAATAGGTAATGGCAATGATGCAATATTATTGATTTTGATTAATTATGATATTTATAATAATTTGCAAAATTTTGAAAAATTGTTTATTTTTGTCCACTACCTGACATAGCTTTTTTTGACTTGGCCCTAGGCCTGACTTTAAAAGAACCAATGCCTGACCCATTATATAAATAGCTCAATTATGATGTTCATGGTAGGGATACCAAATTAATTGCTTAAATAACCTTTAATCAAAGTTAAAATATAGACCTATATTATAAAATAAAATTTAATGAACACGCAGATACAATTATTACATTAGTTACAAATAAATATTCATTTCCTGCACAAAGTAACTACCTCTTGAATTTACAGGTCTTGGTTTTTCAATTTTTCTAATGACGTCCTCCCGTGAATACCATAAAACATCTTCATTTTCTGGCCATCTAAAGTTCAAACCGCTCTGTTCCATCGTGGTTACTAAATAAGATTGATTTTTTGGATCAATCTGTTTTATCTGACCGGGATAATATTTTCCATTGTATAATATTATAACAAAGTTTTCTTCTTTCAAAACATTTTTAGCTACTGTAGTTTCTTCAACTCTGTCACTATCTTCTGATAAAGGTTGATCCCAGTTATCTCCCTCAGATTCGATTAACATGTCAACGGAAGAGTCAGAAGATTCATCAGAAGTTGTACTCAATTTTCTGCGTTTTTTAATTTGTGCCTCTTTTCTTTGGAGTCTTTTGATAAGCTTTGTTTCTTCAATTTTTCTCTTTTTTTTCTTGTAACTTTAACAGCTTGGTTTGCTCTTTTAATTTTTTTCTCACGTTTTTCTCGTTCTATTTTCTCTCGCTCTTCTTCTTTTTAAAGTATATTTTTCCCTTTTCACCTGAAATTACTGAAGGTATGGGCTCTCTAAAAGCTCGCTTTTTAACAGTTTTTACTGTATTTTCAGGCAAAATAAAAACTCCCTTGAATGGACTTGGCATTTGAGCATTTGTTGTATATGAGCAACATGTTTCATTATTTCTTGTTTTCAATATATTTTTACTAGTACTTGCAACATCCTCAAAACTGTTGTTTTCCAATAAACCCACTTGTAATGGCTTTGAATTTTCTATCTCTTTGGATATTTCATTTTGCTTTGATTCTTTAGATGGAGGTGTGGTTTCAAATATATTTTGTTCTGTTTCCTCTATCTCTGTGATGTTTCTATTATTTTCGAAATCTTCATCAAATACCTCTTGTAAATTGTTTATTACTATGTTCTTCTCTGCCTGTTCTACTTCGTTGGCTTCTGTATTAGTGTTCACATCACATTCATCTTTTAATGTTTTCCATAGCATGTATAAAGATCTATCAACATTGTCAGGATCATCATTTTCAAATTTTTTAGTCATCTCTGTACCAATTCGGGATTGAATAAACTGAAAATGAATGCGCAACATTTCTTTGGATATAGTGGGTTTCTGCGCGTTTTGATTATTACTATTTCCTTTAAAGTATTTTTCGTAATTTACTGCAATTTTATCAAAAGGGAATAGTCCACAGCGCCGAATTCTTTATTTTAAACGAATGCACTGCTTGTTTCCACAATTGTTTTAGTGGCCGAAAGGCTGCTACATCCATTGGTTGGATGATATGTGTTGAATTAGGGTGAAGAGCTACCAAATATATCCCGTTTTCGCTGCAGAATTCGCTTAATGAGTAAGTCAAATGACGAATGTCCATCGACGAACAACACTACTGGTAATTTAATATTGTTCTGTATTAACCAAGGATGGAAAATATTTGCGATATACTCAAAAAAGTGATACTTGTCATCCACCCTGATTCCGTTTTTCCGACACTCCAATGATCAGGAAGTTCACTTATGATACTTGAAGGTATTCATTCATATTTAAATACTGCCATTGGAGGCATTAATTGACCAACAGCATTGCATCCAATCAAACAAGTGATGCACTCCTTTTCATCATTGCTGCTAAAAGAATAAACTGCCTTCTCTCCTTTACGAACTAAAGCTTTCTCTCCCTTTGGAGCTAAAAATATTGCCGTTTCGTCGACATTAAAAACCCTACTTGCGTCATCTAATATATCTAGGTTTTCTTTCAAGTCGTTCTTTACATCGTCAAACCATTTTTTCAAACACTCTTCAGTTACGGACGCCCTGGCTCTGCCCAAATGTTGCGTCATCCTCGGTGCTACTTCCGGGTGCCTTTTCATGAATAATTTGAACCATTTCTCTCCGGGTCTCCCGTTTGTAAATGATGTGTTCCTGTTTATTTTTTTTATATACATTTCAATTGAATCTAAAAGCTGAGATTTGGTAACTGGGAAGCCCCTATCAGCACTTGTGAACATCCAATTAATTATAATATTTTCTTCCTCTGGCATAAGATTAGTCTTTGGACCCATGTGCCGAATTTCTGGATACTTTCCCTTTACTTTGTAATAAAGTGTAGTTTTTGGCACAATAAATTGTTTTGCCGCAGCTTTGACTGACATTCTATTTTGCTTAACAGCCAATAGTGCTTGCTGCATTTGTTCATCTTGTGGTGCGTTTGATTTGATCATCGGAGATCTCCGAGCGCTGCAAACGCGTTTGAATTGACACTCCGAGAGATCCCTAAAGTTGTTGGAGACATGCTGTATATAATTTTAATAAGTTGTCAATTTTGACTGATAATTTTTGTAGTAAAAAGTCAATATACGTTCCTTCGAAGTTTCTTCTATTATTATAGAATTTTATTTTATGAAAAAGAACCTGGTGAACGAGGAACAGCGGGTAGCAGTTTCTGGCGGTTCACAACATTAAGTGGCGACCGTGACAGGACACCCTTTGATTTTCGTAGTCAGACCTATACGGAGTTTTGCAGCCGAATTTTGCAAAACATCTGTGGTTCGACCAAGTTTGTCTAACGATCGTCAACATGGAGCAGAAGAAGAAGCTTCGCGAAGCGCTGCGACAGGCTTTTACTAAAGTAGCAAATGATTTAGAGCTTTCACTACCACGAGGTGACAGTCGAGAAATTTCCGTAAATTGGGAGATGCTTCAACGGAAATTTGATTGTCTTGAAACGGTTGATGGTGAAATTGCGAGTAAGTTATTAGAATCGGATATCACGGAGAATGAGTGGATGAAAGAAATAGATTCTTGTGATATTTATCGTAAAGTATATTTAGAGCTGAAAATAAAATACGATCGTATTTTTCGCGATGATGTTAGATCGGTTCGTAGTAATATTCAGCAGTCAGTGACAAATGTCAGTTCTGAGGCATGTAAGCGGAAATTTAAATTGCCTTCTATTGAATTTAAAAAATATAATGGGGATATTAGGGACTGGTTTAAATTTTGGTCACAATTTAAAAAAGTTCACGAAGATAATGATATAGCCCCAGAAGATAAAATTGAATATTTGATTCAAGCTACCTTGCCTGGCAGCCAAGCAAGACAAATAGTAGAGAGTTTTCCACCAATAGCAGATAACTATCAAAAAATTGTTGATAGTTTGATCTCAAGGTTTGGTAGAGAAGATCTAAAGATCGAAGTATATGTTAGGGAGCTATTGAAACTTGTTTTAAATAATGCTTTAACAAAAAACATCGTGAACCTCTTTAATTTATATGACCAAATTGAAACACAGTTGCAAGCACTTGAAACTCTAGGCGTAACTTCAGATAAATATTCTGCTATGCTTTATCCTCTCATTGAATCTTGTATACCAGATAATTTATTAAGGGTATGGCAAAGATCAACGGAGTTTAAAAGTAGTCGCAACACTGGAGTTACCGATAATATTCAAATTTCGCCAAATATTGCTCATTTTGAAATTAGATTGAAGGGATTAATGTCGTTTTTAAAAGGTGAAGTGGAAAATGAACAGCTTATTTTATTAGCTAATGAACGATTTGGTTTTAGTTCTGAAACCAACAAATCCACTTCTACTAAGAAAAAAGACTTTAACACCACTTTGAGTACACCCACTGCCACTGATCTACCCAGCTAGCACATAACGTTGCCAAGCCTTTCGGCGATGTTGCATTAAGGGAACGTAATAACATTACTGTACAACGTAAATGCAACGTTCATGAGAAGTTGTTGAGGGAAATCAAAACCTCGCAAAACTTCTATTTGTTATTTACCTAGTTAACCTACCGTAAACATTACAAATCTGAATTCAGAACGTTTAGTTTTATGTAAATTGTCACTTGTCAGTTTTTCTTGTCAATTGTCTTTTTTAATGGTTTATTTTTCGACATCCAGAATTTATTTTATAAATAATTATTATTTATACATTCGAATAGATTTGGTAAGGGTCCACTATAAAATAGATAAATATTTTCTAAACCATTGTCTTTGTTTCAGATTACAATGCCTGATGTAAATTTATTATTTCATTCATTAAGTATCTTTAGCAGTCGATGCCGATGACACCAAATAAAAAAAAACTACAATAAATACAAAGAATTGCAGATCAATCGTTGTAAACCAGAAGATAAACATTTAACCGAATGTCCGGCAACATTTTACACCAAATACTTATAAAAGGTAATTATACTTTATCGAACTAAAAATACATTTTAAAAATATTATTTTTTAGGTTTCCTTCGACATTCTAGGAATTTTAGAAGCAAAAGTAAATACTACAGAAGTGTGAAGAAGAATATAACACCTGAAGTTTTATAAAAAGTGAATCTATAGGTACATGATATGTCAGGTATATCATTATTTTGTTTTTGACATACTCTTTATATTTTATTTAAAAGCTTCGATATTTTGCTGTTAAATAAAATGATTACGATTATAAAAGTGAGTTGTTGCATAGTTGTAAAAAATTTGGGTGTTTTTGAAGAAAATAACTCGAATTGAGGCAGTTTTAGACACAGTTTGTGGCTACATTTGAAATGATTTATCTTTAAGGATATTTTTGTTTGTGGTGGTATTTAAAGTAAAACCGTAATGATATTTTGCATCCATTGAACCAAAAATGTAATTGCTTTGTTTTTTGACTTGTGGCGTTTTTTGATTGAGCCATCGATATATCTACTTTGGAAATCAAGCATAAAATTTGTAAAATTCAAACAAATTTCAATACACTAACATTGGTTGTTTTATTTAAAACAACAAAGTAAGGCATATTTTTAATTTCTATATAATTTCCTTTAATTAATAATAGGTGAACAAGTTATCAATTTCTTTTTTATTCAATGTATTGAGAAGTAAAATCTTTTTATATAAAAATATAATTTATTCTCTTCCAATAAATTGTCATATTTAGGTTACATTATAGCACTTTATAAATATCTATGCAAAAAAAGTTAAAAGGCTTGATTTAAAAAAGATATATCTCTGCGTCTTAGGTAAGAAATCAGCGAACTTAGCTATCCTCTAGTAATCTAATATAATAATATGTACCTAGTCATTGTTGTATTCGTTTATTATTTTTCACCAATCTAGCTTTATCATCGTTCACCATTTAAGGTTTTAGTGAACCTTTGCAATATTGGTACCTTATTATACTATTTAGCTAATTTTGTCCAATCGTTCAGTGCTTTCTAGGTAGCTTCTTCTATCCCACATGTGTACTTGTACTTGTGTTTGTGATATAAGGTGTGTTCTTTTATTCAATAATTGTTCTATCGGTGATTGATGTAATTTATCTATTCTGCAGTCGTTTTATATTTGAACTCTTATATTTTAGGTTAACTTAAATGATTGATTATCCTCACCATTCGTCTATCACATATCCATCAGCTTTTAAAGCCGATGGATGCCTTGGCTCATTAATGAACTCACCGCTGGAAAAAAGAATGATTGACACATACAATCGTCTTTCCATCACTTAATTTACGAACGGTTTGCTGCAAGCGCTGGATACAGCACTGAATAAAAGAACACGCCTACACCTACCTCTACTTTTGTGCTATTGGTACTTGATTTCAAGAACATTTTAATAATAAATTTATATAAATATTTTGTTTTATTTGAAATTTTCATGTCTCGATTGAGATTTTACTATAGCCTCAATTTCAGCCTCTCTGTATTACATTACACAATGTGTGTCCATGGATGGACTTAATTATACTTGTAAAAATATTTATTTTAAATTAAAGAAAAAGTTATTTTTCATAATTTCTCAATGTGAATCGAATTTATTTAACAAGCAAGAAATTATGAAGAATTACTTTTTTAATTTAAAATAAATATTTTCACAAGTATAGTTAAGCCCATCCGTGGACACACTGTATAATGCTGTAGATCTAATTCACATTATAACATCAATAGAACGTTTCAGAGCAACTTTCGGGGTAAGTACCGTAAAAGTGCTAGTGTGATGTTTTCTGAACTTCACTTTATAACTTCTACGAGATGTGCTATAAAAGTCTTGCAGTTGCGGACATTCGGTAGTTGCAGGGATAATAGGGTTACATTTACAGTACATTGCATGCGAGCTTAAAGAGCCTAAAATTGCAGCTTATTAACGTAGATGGGATGTTTTTGTGCTAGCTGGGTAGTAATCATGCTTTAACGTGCATTTTTTGCGGCGGATCGCATTCAAATGAAAACTGTTTTAAAGTTCAAAATTACTCACTAGAACAAAAGCGTGAATGCGCTTCTAATAAAAATGCATGTTACAGATGTCTAAAAGGTGGGCATAGTGCTAGAAAATGTAGAGAGCGTGTTAGGTGTATTCTATGTAACAAGCCACATTTGACATTAATGTGTCCGAGTTTATCTAAATTAAAAGACCAGATTAATAAACCACCCAAAAAGGTTAATTCAGAGGGTACATGCCAGTCGTCTGAGCAAGCATTATCTAATCACTCAGGAGGACATGTATTCCTTCAAACTTTGCGAATAAACCTGTTAGGGAAAAATGGATCCAAAATGGTTCGTGTTTTAATAGATACCGGTTCACAAAGGTCGTATATTTTAAAATCATCTGTGCAAGAAATTGGATATGAGTCTAAGAGGTCTGAAAAGATTGTTCATTTGCTGTTTGGCGGTTTACACACTTCTGATCAATATCACAATTGTTATGATGTATCGCTAAATGTAGGTTCCTATACATGTAAGTTTGAGGCTTTAGATCAGACTAAAATTTGTCAGAATATATCCTCGATCTTTTTTGGACCTTGAATAGAAGAATTGCGTGCATCAAATATTTTCTTGTCTGACACTCAAGATACGAGTCCTATAGAGGTATTAATCGGTGCGGATGTAGCAGGCAAGTTGTTTACAGGCCAAGTCAAGGTTTTAAATTGTGGTTTAGTAGCAGTAGGTACTAGGTTAGGCTGGACTCTAATGGGAAAAATACCAAGGGATTTTCCAAATAGTAGTACAACAATGTCTGTCTTTTCTTTATTCGTAAATGATACTTCAGTAGCTGATTTGTGGAGATTAGATGTTCTTGGCATTACTGAACCGACGCAAAGAAAATCCAGGGAAGAATTGGAGTTAGCGACACAGGAATTTTTTATACAAACCATTAGAACGGATACTGAAGGCCGGTACGAAGTTCGGTTACCTTGGATAGATGGGCATCCTCCACTACCAAGTAACTTTAATCTTGCTAAAAAGAGGTTAGAGAGTACTCTTAAAAAGTTAGAAAGTTCTCAAATGGTGGGAGCGTATGATCTTGTATTTAAAGAATGGGAAAAAGAAGGCATTATAGAGGAAATATCAGAAAGTACTCCAAATAATGCTACCCATTATTTGCCACATCACCCTGTGATTAAAGAGAGTAGTTTAACTACTAAAATCCGGCCGGTGTTTGACGCCTCGTCTCACGAAAAAGGTAAACCTTCGTTGAATCACTGCCTTGAAAAGGGACCTAATCTTCTAGAAATAATTCCTTCTATCTTAATACGCTTTAGGCAGCAAAAATTAGGAGTAGTGTCAGATATTCGCAAGGCATTTCTTCAAATTGGTTTGCACGAGACAGATAGAGATTATCTTAGATTTTTATGGATCAATGATGAAGGCAAAATAAAGGTTTACCGCCATCGAAGAGTGGTATTTGGGGTTAACAGTAGTCCATACTTGCTAGGAGCTACAATAAAATACCACCTCGCTGAGAAAATTAAATTATTAACTCCTGACCGAAACCATTCAGATGAAATAATTCAGCAATTAGGGAACAGCTTTTATGTAGACAATTGTGTCACTAGTGTTCCAAATTATGCTGACTTAAAAAAATTCATCGATGTGGCCACTTCTGTAATGATCGAAGGCAAATTTGATCTCAGAGGGTGGGAGTCTAAACATATCGTTGGTTCTACTTCTGATATAACTCCGGTGCTTGGTCTAGTTTGGAACACAAAAGATGACACATTATGCATTAATGAGGAGTGTTTAAAAGGATTAGCTGATATTCGGAGTGAAAATATTACTAAGAGACATATTCTGTCAATTGCACAAAAAATATTTGATCCAATAGGGTTTACTTCACCTGTTTCACTATTACCCAAACTATTGCTGCAGGAAACGTGAGAACAAAAAATTAGTTGGGATTCACAAGTAGGTGATGAAATGGTAGATAGGTTTATGTCATGGATCAAAGAACTAGATAAATTATGCAAAATTAAAATTCCTAGGTGGATCTTCGGTGGAATATTCGAAGCGACTCATTGGAGTCTTCATACTTTTTGCGATGCAAGTCAAAAAGCTTATTCCACTTGCATTTTTCTAAGAGTTGTTAGCGATGGAAAATGCCGAGTGTTTTTGTTAGCAGCTAAATCTCGTGTAACGCCCATTCATAAATTGTCTGTTCCACGTTTAGAGCTCTTAGCTGCAACTATTGGGGCCAGATTGTATGCAACAATCATCAAACAGTTTAAACAATCGGTAAAATCTTATTTCTGGAGTGATTCTTCCACAGTATTAGCTTGGATTAGGCGCAAAGAAGAGTGGGGAATTTTTGTTTGGAATCGTGTTACAGAAATAAAAGGTTTAACAGATAGTGATTCTTGGAGACATGTCCCTGGATCCCTTAATCCGGCAGATTTGCCATCTCGGGGTTGTGATGCTCGGTCTTTATTAGAATCCCGATGGTGGGAGGGACCCGAGTGGCTGTATGGAGAACCTAATTCATGGCCTACAGAAGATATTGAATGCGATGAATCTGTCATTGCTTTGGAGAAAAAGAAAAAGGTTCATTCTTCATTAGCTTTCTGCAACTCAGACTACTGGCATATAACATATTTCTGGCAATATACTAAAACCACGCGAATGATTGCTTGGGTTTTAAGATTTATTTTTAATATAAGAAATGTCAATACAAAACTGCAAGGTCCACTGACTGCTGAAGAAGTTGATAAAGCTGAACTGTGGATACTAAAAATCGTACAGAGTGAATCGTTTGACACAATAACTGACAAACGTTTGTCCGATTTACATACGATCACTGACGATTTCGGTTTAATCCGGGTTAAAACTCGAATCAGTTCTCGGAAGGACACGTTAGACTTTCGTTTTCCAATAGTTTTACCCGGGAAACATCCGATAGTTAGTCAGTTAATATTACACCATCATAAGAATTCTTGCCACGTAGGTACAGAAGGGCTGTTAGGTATTCTTCGTGAGCGGTTTTGGATTCTTGGCGGTAGACGTTCTATTCGGTCGGTGATTACCAAATGTGGAATTTGTAAGAGACACAAGTCTAAACCTCTTCAAGTGGTAACGCCTCCGTTACCATTTGATCGGGTCAGAGACGCAGTTACGTTCGAAGTTACCGGGGTCGACTTTGCGGGGCCTTTACACTTAAAATCAGGCGAAAAGGTATGGGTTTCTTTATTCACGTGTGCCGTGTATCGTGCGATACATTTAGAACTCGTTGGGTCATTATCTACGGCGAGTTTTATACAGTGCCTTCGTCGGTTTGTCGCTAGACGTGGACGCCCAAAAATAATTTACAGTGACAACGGCACAAATTTCGTCGGTACCGAAAACGCATTCAGTAAACTTAATTGGGAAGAGATTGCAAGCTTTTCTTCAGTACAACGCATAAAGTGGCGGCTAAACCCACCCACAGCGGCATGGTGGGGTGGATTTTGGGAACGTCTAATCGGAGTTTTAAAAGGTTTATTGCGTAAAGTTTTAGGAAAAGCATCTCTCAGTTACGAGGATTTGTTGACTGTTATATGTGACTGTGAAGCTATAATTAATGCTAGACCAATTACATATGTATCTGCTGACTCTACTGATTTAGCCCCCCTCACTCCTGCTATGTTTTTACGCGACCAAGCTGAAGTTGGTGTACCAGACTGCGATCTAATTGACCAGTCATCAGCATGTCGCAAATTAAAACATAAACAGAAATTAAGAGAAGATCTTCGAAAGAGATTCAGAAGCGAATATTTAGCTCAACTTCAAGTCTTTCAGAAGAAGAAAAAATCAGATATAAAGTTAAAGGTTGGCGACGTCGTTCTAGTAGGCAATGACCATGATAAACGGTTGAATTGGCCATTTGGTCGAATTATAGAATTGATTGAAGGCAGAGATAACGAAGTTCGCTTAGCACGGGTTAGCACTTCAAGAGGCCAACTACTTCGACCACTGCAAAGGTTATATCCTCTCGAATGTGCTGAAAAATCAGATTTTGATGTTGGATCAACTAGTTTCCGGGAATCTGACAAGCCATGTAGGCGAGAACATCAGGTGGTAGATGAGCTCAGGAAACAAGGTCAGATCTCATCGGAAGACTCTACAAGCGATAGTACGGGAGTGGCTGGTGTTAGCAAGGACATCGAAAACAGTGTACCTGATAATGTCTATGTCACAAAACGGGGTAGAGTAGTTAAACAACCCCGATCGATTTATCCCTAATATGTGAACTGTTTTTTTATTATAATTTGTAATGTATCCAGCATGTCTTTATTGTTGAGTTGCATTGTTAATACCCCCAAGGTGGGAGGATGTTGGAGACATGCTGTATATAATTTTAATAAGTTGTCAATTTTGACTGATAATTTTTGTAGTAAAAAGTCAATATACGTTCCTTCGAAGTTTCTTCTATTAATATAGAATTTTATTTTATGAAAAAGAACCTGGTGAACGAGGAACAGCGGGTAGCAGTTTCTGGCGGTTCACAACAAAAGTGTTTGTTTTGCTTTGGAGCGAGAACATAGAGCGAGCTCGATGTTCTCAGAGCAGATGGATCGAGAAGAGGGAGAAATTTGTCTTTGTCTCTACCTATCTCTTTTTAACCAACTTACAAACAAATTTGAATCTCAAAATTAAAGACCAGACAAGAAGTCAACAAATTACTTAGCCGCTTTTGTCTTATAGCTAAAATTATTCGTCATAAAAAACACAAAATGTGTGTTTGGAAAATACATTTTCTCTGTCCAGATCTAATCACCAGTAATCACAGGCATGGAGTATGAGAGCGAAGCGGGCATTTGTGGTATATGCTGCATTTCAGTGCCATTACCCCTTATTATTAAAAGTTTTTTCCATTTTCTTTACTTTTTGCTCACTACTTTGACCTGTGATTTTGACAATCACAAAAAGCGAGGTTATGTTTTTTACTCTGGTTTATTTGATTTGATTCAATGCTCTATTGTGACGTCATCACTTCTCGGTCTCCTCGACGCTCGCTCGATCGAGTTTCAAATCAAACGCCCCTTTGGTATTTTAATATTTTTGGCATATTGATAAATCTACAAAAAATCATATTGCCAGTAGCTGACACTAATAATTCTAATGGCTGACTCAAAGTGTCAGGTATTGGCACCGCTTAAGATATCAATCTGAGAACTTCACACTAATATAAGCCTTACAATTGTAGTTTATAGAGTCTATTGTTGCATTTATTAATGATATTCCAGTAGCTGAACCACAAATCAGGCATTGGACTTGTTGAAATTTTTAAAAGCCAATACCTGACACCCCGGTCATAACAAAAAAAACGTTATTTCATTAGAAATTAAGGTTATAACAAGTTTCCCTACTAATAAGCAGTACGTCTATATAATTACTTTAATAAAGTTAAACAAACTCACCTCGTTATACACTATTTTTGTAACATACAATCCTTCTTAGAAACGCCAGTGAAACAGAGGTAAATGTAACTGTCAGGAATTAAACTGTCATAAAAAATTTAAAAATCAGTGTTACCACCCTACATTAGGAGAGTTCTTGGATGACATGTTAGCCAACCTAAATATTTAAACGGAATAGTTCCAAACCTAAAATTCTGCTTATTATCCATCAAATAAATAAAGGTGTCAGGTTTAGGCAAAGTGTCAGCTATTGGTACTTTTACGTTAGAACCTTTAAAAGTAAGGTGACAAATACCCTTAATTTTTTTTTCTTAGCGGCCCTCTCTACGGAGGGCCTCCAAAAGGACGCCACTGGAAATCAATTTTTCTTGAATAATTTTCAAACTACGTAATATAATTTAATGAAAATTTAATATGATAAATAAGAACCTCTTAAAATACTGTCCTTAAAACATAATCAGTTTGTTTAGTTTACCAGGGGCGAACTAGATTATACATTTTAATGCTTACATTTAAATGCTTTAAAACCCTGTATGAAAATAAATTTCGATACCTTCAACATTTAACAAAAGAAAAGATACTCTTCTTCATTGTCGATAAAATGAACTGTTTTCGAGAAAAAAAGATGTTTTATTTTTATTAAAAAATTAAATTTCCAGAATTAGCTAATTTCAAATTGATAAATTCTAAAATACAACGGAGTATTATGTTTTCATCCTGAAATCACTAAAGCTTGTAACGATAGAACCAAAATACGCTAATTAGAAATAATTAATTAATAACTTTATAAGTTGGTTCAACATGCCCAGACAACACACCAAATCCCAGAGATATCCACAGAATATCTTTTGTGGATATCCAATATATCCACAGGATATTAGAAATATTACGTGGATCTAATATGGATATCCAAATGTCCGTCTATATCCAAAATATAGAAGATATCCTATGGATATCCAGCAAAATATCTAATGGGTATCTTCCAGACAATACAAGAAATCCCAGAGATATCCACATGATATATTTTGTGGATATCCAATATATTCTATAAGGATATCTAACCAAATATCCCAGTATATAGAAGATATTCGGATATTCAGCAAAATATTTTATGGGTATCTTTAGTAGAGGTTCATAAGTAACCAATGATTATTGAATAACGTCGAAGGAAAATAACAGATAAAAATATTTTCAACACTCTGCCTTTGATTTTGCCCACTAAAGAGAAAGTTATCCTTATTAGGACTCTTCAGCAATAAATGGAAATTCTCGACTCCAGTCTCTAAAGGAGTGGTTAAGACAAAAATTTCGATCGAACTCAATTACGGCGGGTCGAGCATGAGTAGTGGTATCGCCATCTACCCAGATAGCACACGACGTCTAAAAGACGTCTTTTTTGCGTCTTGGTTTGGTCTCAATGTCCTAGGACGTTATTAAGACGTCTGTCAAAAGCCATAATTCAGACGTATTAATGTGAGAGCTCAAAGACATCTTTCCAAATCCATATAATAATGTGAAAGCTCAAAGACGTCTTACAAACGTCTTTTAGTCGGACGGAAACTTGCACGGTTTACATAATTCAAATTTAAAAGAAGAATCAAATGAAGTTTGACTTAACACTACTTTCAAGCCCAAGCTTTATAGTATGAGAGCCCACTGCAAATTTCGACCGTCATCTGATAACGAAATGAAATATGCTCCAAAGGCATGTAACAACATTGTACTTTACCAAATTGCACCTGTGCCAATCCCTATCCTGAGCAAAGTGTTTAAAAAAAATTATTTTATATTCAAAAAATCATATAAAACTTGACAGCGACAATTATGTTTTCCCTGAAAATTACAATCCTAATGCATTGTGAACCTAGCTTTTAAATCTGAATTATTAATATTTTTACCTACCTTTTAAACCATATTTATGTATGAAAGGAAGAAGGATGGCATTGTATAAACCATTTGCAGAGATAGTCAATAATAATTATAAACTCTTGTTAGACAATTATTTTAAACCATAATCATAGTAGTTTTTTTGTCGTTTCTATGGCAACCTGTAAAAATGAATCACAACAATAGGCATACAAATAAATTTTTAAATCAGCAAACATTGATTCATATTTTTAATGATAATTTACCTACTAATCGTGGATAGATGTTTTTGTGCGATGTTAAGAGGAAGAAAATGTTTCCCTTTAACGATATATATCAAGATATATTTGAATGTTATTTTCTGGAAAACTTTAAGAGCAAACAAAATTAACGCTGTTATGCCTCATGTGATTTTTTTAATATAAAATAATTTTTGTAAGCCACTTTGCTCAGGATTGGGATTGGCACAGGTGCCATTTGGTAAAGTACAATGTTTTTCCATGCTTTTGGGGTATATTTCATTTCGTTATCAGATGACGGTAAAAATTTGCAGTGGGCTCTTGGGCTATTATTCTATTGCATACGCGATTATAGCCGCCAAAAGTGTGTTTGGGCTACTTTGTGCATTTGTGTTTGGTCTCTTTACTTAAATAATATGGGACTAAAACCAGAGAAGGAAGAATAGTGGAGTTTCTGTTACCGATGTATCACGTTCCTGGAATACTTTCTACAGGTAATAAATGAATATTTGTTTATATACATAAACATTAATATCCTGTTTCTTCTAAATAAGAATATAATTAAATGAATTAAAAAGTAAACATCTTAATATCAGATTTATTTCAGTTATTCGTCAATTTCTTTTTTTTTTTAATTTTATGGATATTTTAAGAACTATTGATATCAAAAGCCACATGTTAGATAGCCATTATGAGTGAAGTTAAAGTAAAATTGTCAAAATAGGCGATTAAGTATAATAGCTCATCTTGTCTTAAATGATTTGTTATAAAAATTAATTTAAAATTGTAAGAAATTAATTTTTTGTTTTGTTTCATAATTGTTCTTTCGGTTTTTACTAACTTTTACAAAGTATATAACTTCCTGTGACTATAATGGCTCTTACCCAAATTTCTTTTTAGGAGCGACTATACAAAGGCAACTTTAAATCAAAAAGAAAGATAAAAATCAATCCAGTTATGGCTAAAGAGGAGTGATCGAATACGCTACAAAGAAAATAACTCTTAGTGACCTGTGATTAATAGATATTTTATCAATAAATTTTTTTAATTCTATTTTTTACATTCTTTATAACCTGCAAGGTTATTCTACTAATTTTAATAACCAAGATGCAGAATAAAAATAATGAACGTGTTATTTATGGCTTAATTAAGTTTAACCAGACCATTATAAGCCATTAATAAAACATCTTAAAGATGTATAATTTATGGCTTCACAAGACCATTATAAGCTATTAATAAGTCGTCTTAAAGACGTCTTATTTATGGCTTATTTAAGGCTTCATAAGACTATTATAAGCTATTAATAAGTCGTCTTATTTATGGCTTATTTAAGGCTTCATAAGACTATTATAAGCTATTAATAAGTCGTCTTAAAGACGTCTTATTTTAAGCTTTACAGGCCAATATAAGCCATTAATAAGACGTCGCTTTTTGTAACATCAGACGTCTTCTAAGACGTCTTTCAGGAAATACCAGACGCCTCGAATGTCTTATGCTAGACGTGTTAAAGACGTCTTTAGGACGACTTTGTGCTATCTGGGTATACTTATTACCAACTGTAACAACCAGTTCATCCTAAAGACCACCGCTGTCACCAAATGTAACAACCAGTTAATCCTAAAGACCAACGCTCGTCACCAAATGTAACAACCAGTTAGCCTAAAGACCATTTGCAACTACTGTTAGGTCTTTAGCTACTGTTGTTAATATACTATTAAGGGATTAGGGCAGCGACATCACCAGCCAAAGGGTCCTGGAGTCCTGAAGGAACATCCATTCGCCAGTGGCAAAAAAAAATAATAAAGAAAAAATAATAAAATACAAAAAACATCCCTTAATAGCATATGTCGAGCGGTTCTTGGCAACTAGTTTTAGACTCTTTTAGTCCTAAGGGAATAGAAACGCCGAGGCTTCTCAAATGCTCGGAGTATTTTGCTGGTTTGGGAAGGGAGGAGAAATTAATAATAAGTATTAAAACCTTAACAAATGTATATTAACAATAAATATAAAACTTGACAAATAGTCTTCAGAAAAAATGAGTAAAATTCCATTTAGGGAATAAAGTACTATAACTAATAGTAATAAAGATATGCATAAAATATAATTAGGGACGAAAATGTAAAATTGGCATTTATATGTAAATCAATTATTATTAAACAAAATTAAGTTAAAATATTTACCCATCATTCACATCGTACACAAAAACTTTACACATTACTTTACAATAAAAAAAAACCAGGGTTTCGCCCGAGGGGCGAAAGTTCTGGACCTTAGTCCGAACCCGACTGAGCGTTTCCCCCAAGTGATCCTTTCTATATAAACCAAAATTTATGTGACTGTTGATTGTATTTTACAATATCACGTTCAATGTAAATTAATAAAATGAAGGTTTGTTTCATTGTCATAAGTGTCTTTTTAATTATTTAATTTAAACATTAAATACTTGTTTAGAATTTTTGGTAAATTCTTTAGATTTTTTCAATTAATAATAATGCCAATTATTACAGTAAGCAAAATCAAATAACATCTAGTGGATATCCACGATGGTTTGCGTTCGCGCCTAGACTTTGGTATATTTAGTGGATGTTCATGGGATATTGAATACACCTTAAAAAAATTAATTTTAAATATCTGAACGGTACTATTAGCCACAATGGCGTAATTTTTTAATAATTTGCTATATAATTACTATTATTTATGGACATTTGTATGTCTATAAATTACATCTCATGGATATAAAATAGATATCTACCATGAACTGGACATTCAGTGGATATTGGGATGTTCAGTAGATATCCAAAGGATTTGGTGTGCTGTCTGGGTGTGCTCCGTGAACTGTGATACACTCGCGGGCCTGATGAATAGAGGACTGCTGTACTCACCACAACAACCCAGAATTGTTCCTTATCACATCACAATTAAATGTGATTTTCTCTGAAAGTTCCTTCCCAGCAACGCTAAAGTGAGGTGGGGCTCCATCATGCATAAAATACATGCTACGGAGGGTTTCAAGTGGCAAATGCTCTATTGAATCCAGAAAAGCGTTCTGAAGGAACTGTAAATAAAGTTCACCATTCAATCGTGGCGGCAATACGCATGATACATTCAAAAAATTGCCGATAATTTCCCAAATATTAATTGATTACTGTTTATTGAGATATAGGCCTATAAAATCGAGATGAATTCTATGCCAAGGTTGCTCAGGATAAGGCCAAAAAGACATAACTAATTTATTGGGTGCTTTTTTATTTACTAAACAACCCAGACAACACACGAAATCCCAGAGATATCCACAGAATATCTTTTGTGGATATCCAATATATCTACAGGATATCAGAAATATTCCGTGGATCTAATATGAATATCCAAATGTTCGTCTATATCCAGAATATAGAAGATATCCTAATGGATATTCAGCAAAATATCAAATGGGTATCTTCCAGAAAATACAAGAAATCCCAGAGATATCCACATAATATATTTTGTGGATATTCAATATATCCAATATGCGGATATCCAACCAAATGTCCGTCTATATCCCAAGATATAGAAGATATTCGGATATTCAACAAAATATTTTATGGGTATCTTTAGTAGAGGTTCATAAGTAACCAATGATTATTGAATAACGTCGAAAGAAAATAGCAGATAAAAAATATTTTCAACACTCAAAATATTTTCAACACTCTGCCTTTGATTTTGTCCACTAAAGGCTCGATGACACTAGGCTAGTTTACAAGCTGCTAGTCGGCGAGTTTACAAGCTAGCGAGTCAGCGAGTAAGCGAGTATCGATGACACACAGAAGGTTCTACTAGCTCAGTAGCTAACTAGCTATCAAGTTGAAATCTCGTGTTTGTTGTTTTGCGTGGGCGCGTTGTTTATTTTCTGAATCCACGTGTTGTTTTGCGTGGCGTGTTATTTACGTTTTACCGTGTTTTTTACGCTGAACAATGAAGTGGAACACGCGTGGTATCGTAGAGTTTCTAAACATATATGAGCAGTATCCGATTCTGTGGAATATAAAAGATAAAGACTATTCCAACACCAAAATAAAGGACGACATTTTCAAGAATCTCCTAGAGAAACTTAATGAGAAACAGCTAACTGTGGGTATGGATGTCAAGAAGTTGAAGACCAAAATAAAATCAATTAAGGACGTCTACAGACAAGAAATAAATAAAATAGAGAAATCTAAGAAAAGTGGCTGTGGTACTGAAGAAGTATACACGCCAAAGTTAGCATGGTTCAAAGATGCAAACTTTTTGGCAGAGGTTGTGGCCACAAGAAGCAGCCAATCAAATTACGTGAGTAAATTTTTTTTTTTTTTGACCTAAATAATCCTGTAATCTCTTGTTTAGAGTCATACAATCTAAAACAAATTATTACTGAGCCAACTAGAATAACACTACATACACGTAAACTTATTGATCCTATTTTCGTTTCTTGTACAGAATTAGTATCTTCTTGTGGAACGTTACCAACTAACCATATATCTGACCATTCTTTAACTTATTGTGAATTAAACGTTGTAAAACCAAAAATCAAGCCTAAATTACTTGACATAAGATCTTTTAGAAACTTTAATCCAAATGAATTTATTGAAGATTTAGAAAAAATGCCATGGCACAAGTTTTTAAGGGAAGATGATATTGACAGAAAGATTGACTTGTTTAATCAATTTATCTTATCGGTGTTCGATGTTCATGCCCCTAGAAGAACTGTTAAAGTAAGTAAGCCTAAAGCTCCTTGGCTGACCACAAATTTGAAATGTATTATGAAACAAAGGGATAAAGCTCTTCAAAAATTTAAACAATCCCGCTCAGCAGCACACTGGGAAGATTATAAACAGCTTCGTAATTTTGCTTTAAGTTGTATTCGTAGGGAGAAAAAGGCGTATTTAGACATGTTAGCTAAAGATCACAAAAATCCAAAAAAGCTCTGGTCTACTTTAACCGATTTTAATGTAAAAATTGCAAAATCATGTGATTTACCTAATAATTTAGCTGATCCCGAAAAAATTAATAATTACTTTTGTAAATTCTTACAGTGTGTATCTGGGGATTGTCTAAACCAAATTGACTTCTATAACAACAATATTAATGATTTAAATAATTTTTTTACATTAAAACTTGCCACATTAGAAGAGGTAAGTAATATTATTAAGGAATTGCGGTCTAATGCTTACGGCGTTGATAATATATCGGCTTCAATGCTTAAACTTTGTACGCCATTTATTATCAAATACATTACCCACATTATTAACTGTTGCATAGAAAAAAGTTATTTTCCATATTTGTGGCGGACTGCCATTGGCAGGCCACTACCTAAAAAATCTAATCCACAAACTTTTTCTGATCTTAGAATCATTAGTATCTTACCAACTATATCCAAGGTATTTGAAAAAGTATTATACAAACAAATATACGAGTATGCTTGTAAGGCACATATACTTCCTAATACCCAATGCGGTTTTAGGAAAGGCTATTCCACATCCACAGCACTAACTACTGTAACGAGTGATATAATTGATGCTTACGATAAAGGAGACATTACTGTACTTACACTTTTAGATTTTTCTAAAGCGTTTGACACCATCGATCACAGGTTGATGGTATCAAAATTGAAATATTATGGTTTTCATTATGCAGCAGTTGCGTTGATAAAATCATATTTAGGCAACAGGTCTCAACGTGTATGTTACAATAATACATTTTCGAATTCTATGAATATTTTATCTGGTGTTCCCCAAGGCAGTGTCCTGGGACCGCTCCTTTTCTTAATCTATACTTCTTGCATTATCAAATCCATAAAAAATTGTAAAGTCCAAGCCTACGCTGACGATACACAATTATATTACAGTTTTAAAAACGACCATTCATTAACTGCTAATCAACTTATTAATGAAGATCTTAAACTTATTTATGAACTTTCTTTTCAACATAATTTAAAACTAAATGCATCGAAATCTTGTGTTCTGTTTTTTGGTTCAAAAAATAAAAAGGAACTTGTTAAAAATCAATTTAATATTAATATTAATAACACCAAGTTGCCAATTGTTGAATCAGCTAGAAATCTTGGTATATATTTAGATACAGATTTAAGATTTAGAGAACATGTAGGTAAAATTACCCGTTCAGCTTATCTTTCTTTAAAATTACTTTACTCCAGCAGGCATATTCTTAATCATAATCTACGTATAAAACTCAGTGAAACTCTCGTCTTGTCCAAACTAAGCTACTGCGATTTTATCTATGGACCCTGCCTAGACTTGAACACTCAGTATAGAATTCAAAAAATTCAAAATTCGTGCAAAAAAATTAATATTTAATCTTCGTAAATATGATCATGTTACTCTTAAAATACGAGAATTAAATTGGCTTAATATGAAGGAACGCAGAACACTCCATTTAGGTAACTATTTTCATAAATTAATAAAATGCATTGACAGCTCTTCCCCACTAATTAAAAAGTTTATAACTCGTAAAACAATTCATGATCGAAACCTCCGCGACGTCACAACTTACACAATACCCCGTCATCGAACAGCCTTATTTAAAAGAAGTTTTGTATATAATTAATTCTATTAAATTGTACAACTCTCTTCCTTTAGAATTAAAAAAATTAAACATAAATTTATTCAAAAAATACTTTAAAAAATATTACGTTCAAAATTTTGTTTGAGCTTAGATTTAATTGACCTTTTTAGTTTTTTACTTTTGATTATATTTTTGAATACTATTTTTTAGCTTTATATAGAAAAAATAAATAAAAAAAAAACAAAAATTAATTATTGGAATTTTTGCTCCATTGCAAATATATTTTTTTGGTTTGTTTTTATTTGTTTTTGTTTTTATACATTGGTGTTTTAGTGGTTAAGCTATTACAGCTAGACTTCGCCACTATTGCATCACTATTCTTTTTTTTTATATTCCCTTGTAAAAAAAAACTTTGTAATCATATATACATTATTTTCCCTTAATAAAGACGATTTATTATTATTATTATTATTATTATTAAATATATTTTTATTATATAATAATACATATTAAAACTTAGACCGTTCTCCAGTTTTTTTGAGTCCAGCTTTCTCCCATTGCCAAGGCAGAGGATTTTCTTCTGTAAAGTAGGTAACCTATGCTTTTCTTATCTCCTCAGCAGTTCGACTGTAATGGTTTCCTCCTAGGTGATTAATAGGCTGCACAATGCCAGCATTTTCCCTCCAAAGCCCAGGTGTGATATTCCCAGTATTCAAGTCCTCTCTATCTACTGCTTGTTGTGGCATGTAGTTACCCGGATCAGTCTTTCGTAGCCAGTTATGAAGGCTACAGGCAGCCCAAATGACTTTATCGATAGTTTCCGGTGCCAAATCAATCGGTCTTGAAAATATTCTGAATCGCCATACTAGTATGCCAAAAGCATTTTCTACGACTCTTCTGGCACGGGAAAGACGATAATTGAATATTTTTTGGTCAGGACTAAGAGCTGTTTTACTGTATGGTTTCATAAGATTTTTCCTCAAAGGGAAAGCATCATCTCCTATAATAACGCCATATTCAGGCAAACCAAGAGTCTCCTTTTCCATTCCAATATTCAAAGTACTGTCTCTAAATATAGCACTATCGCTTGCTCGACCATTTGCACCTACGTCAATATACGTAAAGCAGTAATCGGCATCAACCATAGCAAATAATATTATACTATAGGTTTTTTTATAATTGAAGTAGACTGAACCGGAACACGGAGGCCTCTTAATTATAACGTGTTTCCCGTCGATTGCACCAAAACATCTAGGAAAATTCCAAGGCTGAACAAATTTATTTTCTATTTCTTTCCATTCATCAGCTTTTTTAGGGACCTGAGAACAAACAAAAATTATAGGTTTATTTTATTTTCTAGGAACTGTCACAAAGCAGTCAAGCCACACCACCAGACGAAGACAATAAAAGTGTCGAGTTTGAAAATGACGAGGACTCATCACAAGAACGTTCTAAGTCGCCTGAAAATATGGGACCACCCCCGACACCAAGGAATAGAGCTAAAAAACGACCGAGAATTGAAGAAAAATCAAATGAAATTTCAGAAGCTATAAAAAAATTGGATGAAATTGCCAAGGAGTCGTCCGATGAGAAGCCCTATGACCAGTTTGGGAAATTTGTGGCTTCTGAGCTGCGTCTCCTACCACAGCGACAGGCCATTTTGGTGCAGCAGGAAATCCAAAACTCAATTATTAATGCTAAGCTGTCGTCTTTACAGCAAGAGGCCCCCCAATCTGTCCATAGTGCGTTTTCACCTTTTTCAGATGACTCATTTGCTTCGACCTCTGCATCATCGATGCACAACGACGATGGGGATGTTTTGCAGCAGGTCCTAATCAATACATTCGGAGGAAACACAACATAAATGTTTGTCAAATAAATTGTATATTTTCTAAAAACTGATGTTTAATTTTTAATTTCACTCACCTCAATGAACGGTCGAAGGGCGCAGGAAATTGATGTTAGCACTTCGGGTAAAAACTTCGAAATAGTTGATTCCGGAACTCTGAACAGGTATTCCAAAGACTTCAAAGAATCGCCCGTGGCTAGATAACGTAATGTTATTTCCAATTTCGTGGTTACTGGTATTGCCGGTCTCGTTTTCGTATCTTTCTTTTTGAGCATTCCATTTACCATCTGCAGTAACTCATCAAATTTGGAACTGTTCAATCTCAACATATTTCTATAAGCCAAAGGATCTTCGTCCTTCAACTCTCTCAATAAACGGCTAGAAGCACCATATTTATCGCGTTTTTCTATCCATGATCTTATCCATTTTCTTTTCTGTTTCAAGTTTTTCTTTTGTTTTCGTTGTAAATCCTTCTTGATAACACTTGCTAAAATAATTACTCCCGCGCGAACTACTTTCGTCGACATTTTAGCTTTCAACTGCCAAAACGCAAAGATACTCGCAACTAGTTACTAGCAGCGATGATGACACACGGCTAGTTAACTAGCTTACAAGCCAACACGCCTGCGAGTGGCGAGTAAATTAGCCCGGCTTTCTATTTTACTAGCAGCGTTTTTACAATCGGATAGTTGACTAGCAGATTGTAAAAAAGCCGATGACACACGGGGCGAGTTTACAAGCTACTAGCGAACTCGCTGGCTTGTAGCTCGTAAACTAGCCAAGTGTCATCGAGCCTTAAGGAGGGCTATCCTTATTAGGACTCTTCACCAATAAATGGAAATTCTCGACTCCAGTCTCTAATGGAGTCTGTAGGACAAAAATTTCGATCGAACTCTATTACGGCGGGTCGAGCATGAGTAGATGCGATATAAGCAATTATTCAAGAAAATCAAAACCGCAAGTCAATCAGAACTTTCGTTCTAGAGTTATCGTGCCAGCATACATACATACAGATGACCAGACGAAAATTTTTTTTTGCATTTTCGGACTCAGAATGAACTAAAAGTTGTTTGCGATATCGATCTCTAAAACTTTTGTTTATATATGATTTTTCTAAAATGGACCGTAATGGAAAAATTTAAATTTTTAAGTATTTTCGTTTTCATTGAATATCTATAGAAAAATGTTTCGAGGTAGATTTATGTGGAAAATGTATCCTCTTAATATTTATAGAGGTGCTGCAATAGGTTGTACAAAATAACCGGAAAAAGCCTATAATAACTAGATAGGAAAGTCATGTGTTGGACACATCAGATTTTTAATGTTCTATCTGAATCCGAGAGACCTCCTACATTTTGCCGGACACCCTGTATAAGTAATTTATAAATAAGAAATCGAATATTATTATTCTGTTTTCCACACCCTCTTATGACATTACGTCACTGGAAACCGGAAACACTTGTCGTTATAGGGTGAGATTACAGAACGTCTGCCAACTTTGCAGATCTGCAACTTTGCAGATCTGCAACTATGTAGATCAGCAAATATGGCGGACTTACAAATGCAAGTATTCCAAAAAATATCTGCAAATTCACAATATTTATTGTGGTTTATTACCCCCAACAACACTAAACCCAAATTTGGAATACGAAAACTTGATACTTGCATGTGTAAGTCAGTCATATTTGCAAGATTTTCAAAGTTGCCGCCATATTTGCAGATCTGCAAAGTTGCAGACGTTCTATAATCTCACCCCTAAATAACTGTCCAATTTGGAAAATGTCGCCTTTCCAAAGTCATTTATCATTCCTTCATGATTCTTTCGCGATTTTTCCTTTCAAGGGTAGGCAACTTTATATACACACAATTTGTATATAGGGTTGTCATAATGGTAGGGTGCACAGACATCGATAAAGGAGATAGGAAATGTCATTTTCATCAGGCACGTAGAATTAGGCATTCCAAACTGAATGGCTACCAGTGGGTTTTGACGGGTTATGATATGGCAAAATTATGGCAACCCTGTAGGCCTGGTGATTTGACAAGGTCAATGAAATAGATAGTTACACAGATTGATTATCCATATTTTTCCAAATAAACATAAGCGTATGCCTTGAACTAAAAATGTAAGCTATTATTTTTTTTAAATATCTAAAGACTAAAAATTGGTTTTAAAACACATTTTTGCTAAACCGATTCAAATTAATAAATAATTGCCAGGCAATATGGCCGCTCGTAAACGACCAGCTTTGAGCAATCTATATAACTATATATGTATCATTGACCCTGTTAATGACAACATGACAACAGGGTTGCCATATCTAAACTGTCATTACCCACTGGTAGCCATTTGGACAGGTTGTTGGAATGCCTAATTGAAGGCGGCCATCTTTACAAAAAAAGCGACCTACGCACTTGCGCATTGATTGAATATTGAAGTGTACAGGATAGGACTAACACATTTAAACATAATTCGAAAATATTAAGGATTTACTTACACAGTAGAACTAATAACCTTAAAAACTCGTAATAGAATTTTAATTTTCTTTTTTTGTGGATTTTAAGAGATTTCTAAAAATAAAAAACATCATAGTCTTTTTTGAAACTTTATTTTAAATTAAATAAAAACATAGAATATATTTAAAATACAATTTTATATGAAATTAATACAACAATCTAAGGCCGTCATACATTTTGTAGCAAATAAATCTGGAATCACGTGATTTAAACAAAACTTTCATATTAAAAACTGTAATTTTGTATGTAATTATTACATGTGATTGCTCAGATCTTTAAAGTATTTCATTTTATATAAAAACTACAAAACTAAGGAATTCAAAAATATTTGTAATATCGTTCCACAATACTATGACATGCACTTGAGCATACATTAAGAATCATCAATCAAAATAAATAAGAGATTATGGGCATATTCCTACTAATGAATAGAGTAAATTTAAAACTAGGTATTAAAAGAAGCATATGTAGTCAAATATTTTATTAAAAAAGGGAAATAAATCCAAACTTTAACGTTTTCCTTCAAAAAACAACTACTTCTTTGGCTAATTCCGCAGCAGACATTGAATTATATCCAAAGAAAACAAAAAAGTTAAAAAATTCATATTTCAATATTCAAACTTTGTTCTTGCTTACCATAGATAACGTTATTTTTGGACCGAAGTAGTAACAAAGCTTCGATTTTGCCAAGTGCGAAGGGATTTACTTTTTTATCTTGTGTAATAAATACTACAGTAACTATATGTTAATATTGGGTTATTAAACATAAAACATTTATATTACATTAGAAAATGGCACTAATAAATTATAAATAAAAAAAAGCTATTTAATAAAAGTTAATGAGGAACAAAAAATACAAAGAGTTTTTTAAATTTTCATTGGGGTTTGAACAATGTCTTTAATGTTTTTATTAATCTTGATATGTGATTTTCCTATAAGGGTAGATACTCTTTAGATAATTATAATTATTGATTTCTCGAAACAAGTTTTTATTTTAAACTAATTGAAAATGAACATTTTTTAGCAGGTAATTGATTATGTGATTAAAAATACTTTTTTTTAAGATAATTCGACAGTTTTACACTAGTACTTACAGCCGAAACGTTTTATATTACCCTATTTTGTCCTAAAAAATAATTTTCAATCATTTTTATTAGCTGTTGCGCTAGAACGTGTATCTTGGCCAGCAGAATATTTTATCATTTTTTTTGCAATATAAACAATGTTTTCTGAAATATCTAACAACTTAATTACATTCTGTATAATACAATACAATAATTTAACTTTTCTATCCTGGCTCCAGGAAAAAGGTATGGAACACAATGCCATTGAATAGAGAGAAATAAAATAATACGAATGAGTGTGGACCGCAACAGCCCATGCTTGCCATCGAAAGGGTATGGTAAAATCAATTACTATCTTTATCGCTCTCACATCCAAATACAATTAAGCGTCTCATCTTTATTACGCCTGATGCGTCGGCTTAAGATACCGTAAATTTTTTGACTATATTTAAATAAATAAATAATGTTTATTGAGCAACTATAAATACATTAGTGTCTCAATTGATCCTCATTATAACAGAAAAAATGTTCACAAAATAATTATTTTAAATTAAATCATTGTCTTGAAATAAGAACGTGCCTAAAAGTCTTAACAAAATGATTAAAATTCAAATTATTAAGTTCTGAATTTAACAATAATGGTGCTACGTATCTAAAACAACCTTGGAATTTTGAAGTTCTATGCATTGGGGTTGTAAAAGTGTTCACTCTTAAGTTTACATTGTGTAAAGTTGATCTTTTTAGTAAGATATCGTGGAATTTTAAACATTAAAAAAAGATATTTTACGCTTTCCTAAATTTTATATTTATTTAACCTGCGAATGTACGGAGAAACATGATTTCTATAAGGAATATTACAAGTACATCTTATACAAGAATTTTGAATCTTCTGAAGTTTCTCTCAGTTATATTTAGTAAGAGTAGTAATAAACTATAAGCACTGTTGTTGTACTTTTTAGTGTCATTTGTAAAATGTTGATGGGGTCCTAAAGAATACAATAGCCATTAAGATTCTTAATGTCATGGTACAGAAGTAATCGTAGTCTATATGAATGGAAAATTTTTACAGATAAAGGATTATTGTTCTATCCATACCTAGCCCTAGAAATAAAATGTAATTGCATCATACAATTAAACTAATACTATTCCATATACTGCAGAAAAATAGCTCTAAGTGATCTGTACTAAGTTTATATATTAACAGTTTACATATTTGTCATATAAACCTATTACAAACTTTATAAAACAAAGTCTAGAACACCACTATTCTTCTTCGGTCACTGAATAACATAACTGCTGTCAAAGGTTTTAAGTTTCTTTATACATTCTGTTCCAGCTTATATTTCAGACATCCATATAGTCTCCGTTTTTTGAGACAAAGGCATTTTCCATTCAAATCTAAAAAGATTTCGAGAATTTAGTAAATAGAACAGTTTCTCAAATTTCCTTATACAATTAATAGTAATGTTACTTAGTATTTATAATTTCTAAATTCGTTAAGTGTACAAACCTTCATGTCTTTCTCCAATCCATATGGGGCACTCTTAATTTGCTACCCAAACGTAAACCTTCTGTTTGTTAAATATAATGCAACAATTTTATATAATTAAAATCAATAATTTCGCCATTAGTTTCGACAATTTTAGTAAGGTTATCCCAGTTATTCCAAGCCAACTTAAGTATGTGACATGCATCTAAAATTATAAAAAATGTACTTTTATCTATGGTGAATGCAAGAAATATGGAGTCGCAGTGTCAATATCAAAGTTGTATAGGTTTACACCTAATGTTATCCATCAAATGATAATTAGGTGATGATAACTCCATATTCATGCAATTTTAGAAGAGCCTATAACGCCACATTTCTTCTTTCATTACCATCTAAACCGTTAATAAAAAATAACCAACTGGCAACATCTATAATTCCTCGTTAGATTCTGAATTAATAATATTCGTTCAAGCTGAAGGTTGTAAATTTCTAAAAATAATAGGGATAATTAACAATTTTTTATCACTTTCTTAAAAAGTATAAAAAGAAACAAATTGATAATTTTATGTATATATTTACCTCAACACTAATGTTATAAAAATCTTCAATTTTAGGCATATTTATGGAAGGTATTGCATTATTTTTTTATTGTATCTATTCGTTTTGAAACGATTAAATCATCTTTATGACAATGGGAGGAACAAATAGCGTTATTTGCACTTATATTTTCCAATGACCCCCAATAGCTATTAACCAAGAAGCATACGCCTTTTCCTCAATCTAAAAAAATTATAGTAATATCAACGTTAGAGTTACAGTTTGTTATTATTGTACTATGATATTTCGTTTTCTAGAAAATGAAACTGTGGTGAAGAATACGGTTCTGGTAGAAATGATGTCTTACTTGTGGAATGTAATGTTTTCTGAATCCTCGTTGTTTAAACAACCAAAAACAAAGCAAGTCTTTCCCATTTTATTAATTGTCTATAGTAAAAACTTCTAAAATTCTTTTAAATTCACTAAAATAGCGAATTTCCAAAGAAACCAAGAATAGTTGACATAAATGACACTTCTGTTAAAACACTACAACAACTGCGCATGTGCGCTGTACGCTTAAATTGCCAACATGGCGGCCTACATGGTGTGATTATTTTGAAACACCGGGGAAAACGGCCTTTTCCTATCTCCTCTATCCAAATCTGTGGTAGGGTGTTACAGAAGAGCTATTCGAAATGGTGACAAAAACGCGGATAAAGTATAATTAATGTCGATTGAATTTGTGACTAATAAACTAAGATGACAGATACTAATTAAGGCTAAAATATTAAATGGAAGTGTAATATTCATATTATATCACATGATTTTCTTCTACCTTCTGAATCTGTTGACATATTCGCCGAAAATTTGAAATCCTACCATAACTTTATAGAGAATACTCTGACCTTCTGAAAATAAATTGTTTACTTCTTGGTTTAATTTTTTTTATTTGAAATGATATTTTATTAAAAAAATATTGATTAGTTTTGTATTGACGAAGCTTTTATAAAGAGTATGTAAAAATATAGGTACCTACGCGTTTTCTAAAATAACTAAAAGACGACAAAAGGCACGAATGAAAGATTAATGGGTGTTATGACAAGCGCATATAAAAAATATTGAAAAATCGTAATTCTAATAATGACCCGCCGATAAAAAGGAATAACGAAATAATGAGACAAACTAAATTATTTACCATGGCCAGTTTACACACTTTACTTACAAGTTTTTGTTTTTTGGTGCAATAAAAGAAGAATATTTTTAGGATAATACAGTAATTTACTCTTATTTATTTATATTCACATTTCCATAAGATAATATTAATTATATGTAGCGAATATTATTTTTTCAACAATGTTTCTCAAATTAAGGAAAAGAAACTTCAATGAGATTAATTTCTCACAATGGTGTTTCCAGTTAAGATTTTCATCTAATAAAATGCCTATAAATTTAACGCTACTGTGACTGTTCGTCAATAATGACTTATTAACTGAAAAACATAGATCATTAACTTTATTTTACACGTTGTGTATACTAAGAATTTTGGTATTTTTCGCTATTAAATAATAAGCAACTACTGTTAAAAAATGTTAGTTAAAATCAGTTCACAATTTGTCTCAAGAATTTTAGTAGATTTATCAGAAACTTAGATTAAAGAGACCGAAGATGTAACATTGCACACTGCGCATGTTGTCTATTTTAACCCAAAGTAACCCACCAATTGAAAATCATTGTTGCACGACGCCACCCGAATTGCTCCGAATTTTCTATTCAGCAATCACCTCCACCTGAGTTTAATCACCATTGACAGCTGTTTTTTGATTTATTTGTTGGTATTTTAGCAATTTAAGTATTCTAGTTATTCAATTTCAAGTTCAAAATGTCACGATGTATCTTGAAAAATTGTATGTACTTATAATACAAGTACCAATGTTATGAATATATTCGTTTTCAGCGGTAAATATTTATTAACGTTTTGACATAAAGCGCCATGGATTCTCTGGGCTGAATACTTCAGATCCGCATTAAGGGATTTCAATAAATATTAAGCATCAGAAATCAGATTTCATATTACTTACATAAATTTACAAAAGGGTAAAAATTTGAACATTTAATTTAAATAAATAGTAAATAGGCATTATTGCTAACGAAATTTTGTATTTAAAAGTAGTTTTATAAGAATGTTTTCTAAAGGTAGTTTTCAGCCCTTTTTGGTAGATAAATAAGAGGTAAAGAATCATAGTTGCTAGCTAAATTATATTTTTATAAGGTATTTTTATAAGAATATTAGATGAAATACAGGATGACCTACTTAAAATTTCAATGATCATCTTATTTGCGGTCAAATCGAAAGTGACATTTGAATCTTTAGTCTTAAAACAAAGTAAAACGCACCAAATGATCTAGTATAAGCAAAAAAAAAATACTAAAGTTACAGGAGTAGGTCCGATTCCACCGTTGTGTTAAAAGGAGATTAAAATGACAGTGTTAACGTAAAAATGTCATTTTAAACTTCGTTTAACACAACGGTGGAATCGACCCTTAGTCACATTAATAAAATGTTACATTACAAACCCCTAAGCAACTAGAACAAAATTTTCGTTTACTAAAAAAAATCATTTAGCAATATTTATTATTTATTATACAATCGAATGCGGTTTCAAAGATAACGGGATCAAAAAATCCGAATCTCTAAATTTTGGAGCTATATGCTAAGATAAAAGCAAGCGACCGATAGGTGTTACAAAAATAATCGATTTATCGATAATTCTGATATTTTTTAATGAAAATCGATTTATCCGCTATTTTTAATAAATTATTTTCGTTTTTTTAAGATAATGTATTAATCGATTTTAAAGGAAATACAAAAAAAAGTAGATTTATTCAAAATAATCGATTTATCGTTTAATCGGTTTTTTAATTATTTGATTATTTTCGATTTTTCAAAGATATTATATGAAAATAATCGATTGAATATAATCGGTTATTTTATATAATCGATATTTTGGTTATTTTTAAAATTATCGATTTATTGGTTAATCAGCTTTTTAATAATCAATTATTTTCGTTAATCGAATAATCAATTTCAAAGGAAATATGAAAAAAAGGATTATTAGAAAATAATCGATAATTCGTTTTATTTTTTGGAAAATCGATTTATCCTAGAATTGGCTTCTTAATTAATTGGTTATTTTCGATTAGGCGATTATTTTGGAATTATCGATTATTTTCGGTATTTCAAAGATAATCGAATGATCGATTTTAAAGGAAATACAATAAAAATAGATTATTGATAATAATCGATTGATCGAAAATAATCGCTTATTTAAAATAATCGCTCATTCTGTTTTTTTTTTAAATCGATTTATCAGTTAATCGACTTTTTAATTAATCGATTATTTTTAATTAATTGATTATTTTTGATTAATCGATTATTTTTGATTAATCGATATTTTCGATTTTTCAAAGATTATTGAATAATCTGTTTCCATGGACCAAAAAAAATGGTTTATTTGAAAATAATCGATTATTTAAAATAAACGATAATTCTATTTTTATTATATTTTGTAAACACTGATTTATGGGTTAATTGGCTTTTTAATTAATCGATTATTTTTGATTTTTCAAAGATAAGTAGTCGATTTCAAAGGAAATGACAAAAAATATATTGTTTGAAAATAATCGATTATTTTCAATGATCGATCATTTGTTTCGATAATCACTCATCCCTAGCGACCAAATGACTTTTAATAGATTTAAAATTTAAAATGTTATCTGGTTTCAGACATATGCATTTCTAGAGTTTTATGTGACTCATACTTTATAATAATTAATATTCCTAAAGAAAGAAGCCTTAATATACTTTTTTCTGAGGTTACAATACAAAACAGCATTTTCTCATTTTGACTAATTTTTAATAATATGTAATAGCCGTAGAAAAAATATAATGTTCAACTCATAAGGGTAGATTTGCAGTATTAGCCTGCGCACATGCTATTTTTATAATACTCGTAGACAATGAGTAACATTTTTTGTTCTATTAACAATATAATATTCTATTTCTACATTTTACTGTACCTAATCTCTTGCAGAAAAGTCCGTAGTAAATAAACGCTAACAAAATATTCTATAAAAGGTCTTCCCTTTACATAAAATATCGTAACATCTGTTTGATATTAAAAAATCACGTTAATTTTATTTCATAATACAAAATTCGATTAAACACCTTTTAAATAAATCTAATAATTCATTATGATGCTAATAAATAAAGTCCGGTCCCTGTCACAGAGTTCGGGTCGCCGCGTGTCGCCGCCCAGTTCCCCCCACTCCGTTAACCCTTCTTTAGAAATTGGCAACATTTGCGCAGGTTACAAACCGGTGTATGTTATATCTCTGGTCTCTTTTATCTAAGATCAGAAACAATTGCTTTCCATAATTCAATCAATGTGGTTAACATATAGAAGGAATAGCATTGGGCCTTAGATTGAGCCCTGTAGCACACTCATCTGAACTGATAAGATATCTGAATTAAAATTTTTGCATTGATTTTCACTAGTGGATTTTATGGATACAAACTAAGACCTGCCTTTTAGAAATGAAGCTATCCCTGCCTCTTACTCCTATGTTCTCTAATCTGGACAATAAAATATCGCGATTCACACTGTCAAATGCTCCGCTGAGGTCACAAAAAATAACAGCAGGACATTCACCCTTATCAACGTGTTCAATAATTTTTTCGTAAAAGAAAAACAAAGCAGTGGTAGTAGATATAGAAGATCTAAAACCATGTTGGTTACTACTAAGAAACTGAAAATTATTTAAAAATTACATTAATCTGTCGAGGAATGCATACTCAAATATTTTAGAAAAGCTATTTGATATCGTAACTCGTCTGTAACTGTTAATATTTTTTGGATCATTTTTGTTAAAGACAGGAATTACTTTACCTGTTTTAATAATTTGCGGAAAACTACCCTGCACAAACGATTTATTTATTAGAAAAGTAAAATTGGAGATATAGGTATACTAGAACAAAATATTGGAGAAGGTGAATCATATGCATGATCAACACTGTTGTCTATGAATGAAAATTCCGACGGAAAGTAACAGAGTCAGCATAGGCTGCGTATCAAATACCAAATAATTATTTGTTAGGTATTTGTTAAACTTTATTAAATTTGTTTGTCAACATCTTTATTTAAACAAAGATAATGCGTTAAATATACGTTTTTGATAGTTTTCAAGAAATGAATATATTTATTCCCTAATGACTTCGTTATTTCTGTTTAATGGTTTTAAAAACACCGCTTTTAAAAACGTGGCATCTCTGTTCTTGGCAATTTCGTTGATCGTTACATTCATTTAGTTAGACAGACAAAAAAGTCCGTCCATATGTGAATCAGGTAAAGAGTCAAAACCGCTAAATCAGTTGAAATCAGTTTTAACTCTGCAATAGAGAGTAAAATTTTGTAAGATAAATACCCTAATATTTGAAGGCCATGAAAAATGAATGTGTTTCAAGTAAATAAACGACAGACGGGTTACAGATTGAATATTGTCAGCAAAGGCACAGAGACAGTTGAAAATTAACTTTCGACGAAGTTAAATTTGTATCGCTTTAACTATTTACGATAATTATTTTATATTTTATGAACACTTTTTTGTATAAGTGCTCTTTTCTGATGTACGAGTAGGTGTTCATCTTTGTGCCTTATAATTTGGTAGTGGTAATGCATATTCAAGGTGTTATATTTATTGTGTAATATAATAGGTAGGTACTTTAAAAGTTTATTAAATAGTAAAATATTGGTATCTTTATAAATTTAATAAAAACAATTTAATAGTAGAATTATATTGTTACAATAGTTATGGATTCAGAGACGGGTTCAAGTAAAACCCAATTACGTCGGCGAAGCCCTTATCAAAGGAAGAAAAGAACATTATATGGAAAGTGTATGATGGGCTGAAACAGACACTTCCTACAAATGAAGCTGTAAACCGCAGTTCTTTTTTAACTGGAGTATCTGTTTCAACAATTGAACGTATTGTACGCGAAAAGACAAAAAAAGGCTCTTTAGAAGCCCCTAAAACACATACCCGTGGTCGAAAATTGTTGAAATTGGACGATAACCAAAAACAAATCATTCAGAGAACTGCACGTTCTTTTTTTTCGAAAACAAAGCCCCAACACTTAAAGTTGTTCTTACCGAAATTAAGAGAAAACGAAAAAATTCCATTAATGAGCCGTGAAACTTTACGAAAAATTTTATGGGGCCTAAAATTTCGTTCTGTCAAACGGTGTAGGAAATCAATTTTAATTGAGAGGTCAGATATAGTATCCTGGCGACGGCGATATTTACGAAATATTAAAGAGTTTAGAGCCGCTAAAAAAAAAAGATATACTATCTCGATGAAACGTAGGTAAATGCTGGACACACGGTATCTAAAATATGGCAAGATACTTCTGTAACTAGTCATCGCCAAGATTTTATAGAGGGATTATCTACAGGTTTGAAAGCACCATCAGGTAAAGGACAGCGCCTAATTGTTACCCATATCGGAAGTGACAGTGGATTTTTGGAAAGTAGCGCTCTTGTGTTTATATCGAAAAAAAACAGGAGACTACCACGAGGACATGAATGCGGAATGCTTTGAAAAATGGTTTACTGAAGTATTACAGCATGTAGAACGAAATTCAGTTATTGTACTAGATAACGCTTCTTATCACAGTCGACGAGTTGAACGCATTCCAATAATGTCCAGTAGGAAAGCGGATATGCAAACCTGGCTGTGGGATAAAGCAATAACATTTACTGAGGAGATACTTAAAGTGGAATTAATGAACCTAATAAAGGAACACCGCCATAAATATATTCAATATGTTGTCGACACAATGGCTCGTGATCGTGGTATTACGGTACTAAGACTTCCCTTATCACTGCGAATTCAATCCTATTAAACTAATTTGGGTGCAAGTGAAAGGGTTTGAGGCTCGAAAAAATAAAACTTTTAAAATAGCCGACGTTCAAAATTTATTAAAAACCAGTATAGAACGTATAAAACCTGAAGATTGACAGAATGCTATTTCCCATGTAATTAAGGAAGAAAATAATATGTGGCGCTTGGACGGTATGATCGAAACGGTAGTTGAACCTTTAGTCATAACTTTAAGTTCCGACGATAAAGACGATTCCAGTGATAGTTCTGCAGAGTCAATGGATTACGAAACTTCATAGATTTAGAATTCAAGTAAGTGATACCAAGCTTAATTTACATATTTTTATAATAAACAAAATACAATTATAAACATAGATGAATTATTATAACAAAAGTAGATAACCAACCTACCTTCATAATATTTATAAATACCTATTTAATTTGCCAATAGAGTATTTCTGCGACACTTGAAGAGTGCATTTTGATATGATAACGATACCTTTTGCAGTTTTAAGGCGCACCTTATTCAATATTTTGTTCTAGTATAATACCCCATTTAATTTTCCAATGGTGTTTCTACGCCACTGGCATATTATTTACATATTTTAACAATAAACAAAACAAAATTATAAACATAAATGATTATTACTACAAAAATATATAACCAACCTACCTATATCTAATATTATTTACTATTACCGCATTTAATTTGCCAATAGTTTTTATACGCCACTGGCGTAATACATTTTGGCAATAAACATGCATTTATGACTAGTTGACATGTGATACCGATAACTTCTGCAGTTTTTTAAGCGCGTGATTCCATTCATTATGCTCTGGTATAGTATGATTGTTGTACGTGAACAGGGAGGAATCACTTTCTTCAATATTTTGTCCGAGTATAATTAACGTAAGGACTCTTTTTATGAGGAAACAATGAACATCGTCACTTGATGCCGATTTTTTGTTTTTCATTTTTTTATTAAGCATATTACACAATTCATCTTCACTGAAGGGAAAAAGGATAAGACTATTTGTATTAAAATCCATACATGTTTCAATAGTAGGTACTGAAGGTATATTTTGTACTATGTTAACCGGCTCATTGACAAAACAATTATTAAACTCTTTTACAACATTATCAGGAGCGTCTATAACATCACCGTTACCCTGAATAATTATATTTTTATTTTGTCTTGTTTGATGAGAAAGTTTCTTGACTACATTCCAGGACGCCCGAGTAATGTTATCAGAAGAGTTAATACGATTTTGATAAAAAGATCTTTTTTTAGAAATCATTAAACTTTTATCCTTTTTTCGCTTCATTGTAAATAAAATATGAACAAAGATTTGATTTCTTTAGGAAAAATAAATATATTAAATTTTAACTTGAAGAAATAACATCCCATAGAGCATTTATGAAATGGAAAAGCTGAGTTAAAATACAATAAAAAATTATTGTAAAAGTAATAAAATATTTCATCAAAATCATTCAATTTGATAAAAAGATGTCCAGTCAATATTTTGTATTTGAATGAAAAATTTATTGATATTAATCTCACTGAAGTTTCCTTTCAATTGAAAAGTATTTTTATTTTTCTGAGTACACAACGACGATAATAATACAACTATAACCCTTCTATGGTCAGAAAATTGATTATCGACAACACAGGAAGAGTGCTTTCCTCGTCCGAACTAACAAAAATTTGGTCAATAATGGTACAGGCATGGGCGTCGTTACCCAATTCTATAGGGAGGGGCAAAATTTTGAAAAAATTTAGAATGTTTATTTGTTGAAAAACAAAGAAACTGAAAAATAAAAGAGCAATACAAATTAACAAAAGTTTCTAATAAATAAAATAACTTAACAAAAAAGACAAAAACTAAAATAAAAAAAAGAAAATAAATACACATATTTTAAAAAAACAAATAAATGGTGTGATATAAAAGAAAAATATGAACAAGAAGACAGAACCATACATAATAATAAAAAAAAAATGAAATATTTATAGAAACACAAAAACATAAAAAAATCTCTCAAACACGTCGACGAACACTAGAAAAACGCAAATTTTTAATTTCTTCTTCCTCTAACAAAAATATTCGATAACAGAAAACATGATTTGATTTTAGTTTTTTTCGATTATTTTTCGATGTAAAGCCCAGTCAGCCTATTTTCATTAATTATTTGCTCTGTGCGTGACAGCAGCGCCAACGAATTTATGAACTAACGGACGATATTTGTGTATACTGACAGTACAATTTTTAAAAAAATTCGTAATTAAAAAATATATATGTTGATTTTAATAAAAGTATATGGATTTGTAAAACAAGTGAGAAATTAATTATTTTTATTACTTCAGCTAAAAAAAAGTAGTATAATATATAATAGAACATAGGCAGTCAACAATATTTACGACAAAATGTATGATATATTGCCTAAGCCTAATAAGTTGTCATTGAAGAATAGGTTAAATAATGTGAAAATAAAAACATTACCATTATTTAATAATAATAACGTATTAACAAAAACAATTGGTATATTTGCGATTGTAATTTATATTTTCTTAATTTTTAGTTCGGAAGAACCTATAGAAATTAATGATTAAAATTGGTTTCACATCAATAAGTCACAAGATAGTATTTCAGCCACATACAATAATCAAAGGCAGAAATCTAATCGTTGCTGAATATTTAAGAGTTAAAGGATGTTGAACAACATTGTAAAATAATAATTTATTGTTTATTTAAAACCTTTCAATTTTCTGATGTCTACTACTTCCAGTATTACTGTTATTATTACAAGAAAAAAGGTTCTTTTCTTCTTATTGTACAGCTATCCATTTATTTCTTTGATTTAATTTCCATTTTGCTACTGAAAATTTATATAATTTACACTGTTTTTTCTGCTAGTATTTTTACAATTTACACAGCAACTGCGGTCGCTTTTTGTTTTGTTTTTACCTACTTTAAAAAAAGAAAGTAAAATGGATAGGTACGTGTAAGGTATGGATATGAAATAAATATATTCAAACTATAATATTGGTCAATTGTATTAGCTTGAATATTATTTCTATTGTTGTCCGTACTTCATGGCATGTTTACCTATTTCTTCTATTTCCTTAAACAATTCAATAAATTAAAGGCTACCTAACATATTATGCCTTGCGTTTATTTTTATGCGTGCACGGCGATAATCGACAATATGAGCCAGTGCCAGTTATGTAATTGTGTTAGTTATGTAATTTTACATATTACCTACCTAACGAAATATCAGTAATGCATATATTAAGGCTGTATGTTACGATACTAAATTAAGTACTAAATCTTTTAATTCATTTGTCTCTTTTACACAGAATATTTCATTTCTGTGCTAATTTCACGTAACAATACGTCAATGCGCGTGGGTCTATACTTAATTTAGTACAAAAAATTGATATCGTTGCAAAAGGAAAAAAATATTTTTAGTTCTAAATTTAGTACTAAATTAATAACTTAATTTAGGGCTAAATTTTAGTACCTAATTTAGTATCGTGACATACAGCCATTACGCGTTGTAAAGTCGTAAAAGCCAGGGGGGTGCAACTGCCCCCCTTGCCCCCCCTAAACGACGCCCATGGGTACAGGTAGTATTCGTCACTCGAGTAGGCCATTTTACAATAGGTTCAAAATTAAATCCAGACATAATAAGTTAAAATTTGTATTTTTATACACGTCAATGATAAAATTAATATTTGTCTTATAAAAATGTTCCAGTACACAATTCAAATTTTCTCTTTTATTGTTGATTAGGAAATGAAATAATAGCTATTTATGTAACCAGTTACGAAATGCTTTATTTTGTGTAACGAGTAAATACATATAAATCTAAACGAGTTACACAAAACGGTATGTCGTAATGTGTTACATACAAGATTTTTTGTAATAATTTTGACTTGAATATTTATAAAATTGTGTTTGGTTAAATGATTCACCAACATTATTTTGTAGGTGGGTACTTCCAATCAAATATTTCAGAAAATTGTTGTATTTGATTGCCCTATTACGTTTTTTTTTTCAATAAAATCCCATAGGGATTCAACTTTATCGCACACACTGTATATTCTTCCAATTTGGAGCAATTCTAGACAGTTTGAAATAGCAAGTGACATTTGTAACTTGCGAAACAGTTTTCATTTTTCTCTTATGCCTCGAATATCATCATCTATTTTAATAAGGGAATAAAGGGCATTTATAATTTAACTCGATTTTTTTTTGTTTCGAGCATAATATTTTGTCTTGTCACGACTTCAATGTCATGAATTACTACTGTAATTATTATATCAGTGACAAAATCACTGTGACATAAAATATCGTCTATCCCTATTCCATGCATTGTGAGTTGCATAACTACCTGTAAAATTTCAACCACTTGTATTGTCGGGCTAGCTCTTAGAATAAAAGATCTTTACAAAAACATACCACATATTACTTAGACCAAAATAAGTCGATTTAAGTAAAATTACCTTAGTACAAAGTTGCTTCGTTTGGGCTCCAGAGGGCCTTGAATTTACAATTTTTAAATCGTTTTTCCCATATAAATTTAAAACAGCATATGCGATTTTGCTGAAATTTGGTATATTGGTAGAGTTTTATGTGGCAAAAAAATGGTATTAAAATTTTGTCCGATAATAATACATAGGCGTAGAAATTGATTTTTTAAATAATTACACCTTTAAAAATTCTACGCCAATGGAAGAAAAGGAGTTTGAGTATAAAATTTAGATTGCGCAACTCATTTACTTTAAAAAAGGTACTCTTGATAAGACTCGATTACTCTCATGGTTTTCGCTAAATTTCTGTTTTAATAATTTAGAGTGTATATATAGGTTTCACAAAAATATTTATTTACAACATAATCAAAATAGAGATTTTACAAAAATTGTTCAAAATGTTCACCATTTTCACGCATACAAAGATTTATACGTCGAAGAAAATTAAAATGTATCCTTTCCATAACTTCTACATCACCTCTAAGATTGTTTATTGCATCTTGAATACGTTGCCAGAGTTGTTCCTCATTTTCTACAGGTTCCCTGTATACTGTGGATTTCAGATGACCCCATAAAAAGTAATCCATCGGTGCTAGGTCTGGGGAACGTGGTGGCCAGTTTACAGGTGCATCATTACCTCTGCCTATCCATTTGTGTGGATATTGTTCATTCAAGTGGTTTCTAACGTTTAAAGAAAAATGTGGTGGAGCTCCATCTTGCATAAACCACATATCTCTCCGAAGTTGGAGAGGTAAATCTTCTAACAATTCTGACAACGTATTTTGTAGAAAATCCAAATAATTTTCTCCAGTTAATCTTCGTGGAAGTATGACAGGACCAACAATGAAATTACCAATTATTCCAGCCCACACATTAATTTTGAATTCGTGCTGAAAATGGTTTACCTACCTTTATTGCATGCGGATTTTCAACGGCATAAACATGTTCACTATGGGAATTAGTTATACCTCTTTTTATAAAACCCGCTTCATCGGTAAAGAGAACCTTCTTGACAAAGTTTGGATCTCTTTCTCTTTGCATATTAACAAATCGACAAAAACCCAAACGAATTTGAGGATCACGGACTAATAATTCTTGTACTGGCTTCTTATAGTACGGAAATAGCAATTGTTCTCTAAGCACTTTATGAACGACATCTTTACTTACTCCTAGTTCCCTTCCAATTCGTCTGGTGCTTAATTCTGGATCTTCTTTAACACGTTCTAAAATGTCTTCTTCAACTTCAGGAATCCTTACAAAACGTTCTCTTCCATTATCAACAGTGTTGGGAGCAAAGGAACCGGTCTCCCGAAGACGTCTCTCAACAGCAGCAAAAGTTGGGTGGCTAGGTACACGACGATTTGGAAACCTTTCAGAGTACACCCTGATACTCTCTCGAGCATTTCCTTCACAAAATCCTAATGTCAGTAACATATCGGTATATTCTGCATTGATATATTGTACAGCCATATTAATAAACCACGCATTTGTTTTTTTTTTTAATTATTGAGTCAGATAGAACACTTTCAATCGTTAACAAGAGATTAGGTGTTAAAACTTGACAATATTGTTATTTAGATGAAACTATGGAAACCAACAATAAATGTTTTTGTATACGTATTGTAGGCAAATAATTCATATTCCTCAAAAAATCGTGGCAATCGTGGCAAGAATCGAGTATTTTTGTTAAAAGTCTCGATTAGAGATGTTGAAGAAGATATAAAAAAAGTACATTTTTATGTTTTTCATCGTATAAAATTCTGTCTGATAATAATACATAGGCGTAGAACTTGATTCTGTTTTTCAATACTTTTTTATACAGGGTGTTATTGAAATACACGTACATATTAAAACTGGGTATTGCGCAGATCCCCACTGAATGTAGAAAAATATTATTTTTTAAAAATACCCCTTATTAAGGGAGTTATTAATTTTTGAAAATTAATTCTAAAACAAACGTACTTCACTGATATGTTGAGGATGACCTATATAAATTAGATTTATTTACCTATTTTAAACATCAACAGTAATTAATATGCAAGTTTTTGTCAGATGATAAGAAAACTAGTCTTGTAAGAGATAACCATGTTGCCAAGATTTTCGAATTAATTTCTATTTCCGAAGACTGGTTTTTACTACCCTCGTTATCAAAAAACTAGAATATTTGATAAATGATTGTTTTTAAACTATACATTTTTGAAACTATAGATTATTAAAATTTTAGTTGATTTACGAATCTGGCTAACACGAGCGCGTCATTTCCAAGTTGGTAAAAAGTGTTGTTACGATTACTTTTAAATATTTTTTTACGATGCCACTATTTACGAATATTGAACTAACGGATATATTGCTGGTTTATGGGGCAGCTGGAGAAAATTCTCGGCAAGCACAAATCCTGTATCGCGAACGGTTTCCAAATCGGAGAATTCCGGACTGTCGTACGTTTATTTCAACTGTTCAGCATCTAAGAGACCATGGAAAATTTGAGAGTGTCAATGCAGATCGAGGGAGAACAAGAACACAAAGAACATTGGCGGCCGAAGAAGAAATATTGGAAGCTGTTGAAAACCGGCCTCAATTAAGTTGTAGAAGACTAGGTCTTGAAATTGGAGTGTCCTCATTTGTTGTGTGGCGGACACTTAAAGAACAAGGTTTACATCCTTATCACATCCAAAAAGTCCAGGCCTTATATCCAGGTGATGAAGAAAAGAGAGTGGAGTTTTGTGAATGGATGATTCAAAAATGTGTTGATATTCCTGATTTTCTAAAAATATTATTGTATACTGACGAGGCTTCATTCACTCGTGATGGCGTGTTCAATATGCACAATACGCATATTTGGAGTGATGAAAATCCTCACGCCATTAGGGAAACTGGGCATCAAAGAAAATTTTCAATAAATGTTTGGGCTGGCATAATAGATCAGTATTTAATCGGGCCTTATGTTCTCCCGAACAGATTAAATGGGCCAGGATATCTCCACTTTTTAGAAGATATTTTGCCAGTACTCCTAGAAGAGATACCGTTACAATTAAGGCAACGGATGTGGTACCTACTAGATGGCGCTCCTCCTCACTTTGATTTAAACGTACGGCAATTTTTGAACATTAGATTTCCTCAAAAGTGGATAGGCAGAAATGGACCTACTAAGTGGCCTCCGAGATCCATGCGATTTGTTTTTGTGGGGTCACATGAAACAACTGGTTTATAATGAACCTATTAATAGTGTTGAACAATTAACCAATAAAGTTAATGCGGTAGCCGAGGAACTACGACAAAATCCAAGACTAATTTCTAATGTTCAAAGTTCTTTGGAAAGACGATTGCAAGTGTATGTAAATAATAATGGACGGCATTTTGAACAATTACTGTAATAAACTTTATTTTGAATTAATTGGTTTTGCTACGGCAACAGTGCAATTTCTATGGGTAAGTTCAATTTCGATTTATTTTACTTCTTTAAACATGGAAACTAGTAGGTCGGAAAAGGGGACTCTTCCCCAATATTTAAATTTTAGAATTTGAAGTTAAAATTGGTGCCAATCGTTTTTGGTCATTACATACTATTCCCCATTTTAATATGTACGTGTATTTCAATAACACCCTGCATATTATAGCAAAGTTTGAAATTAAGGAGATAAGTCTATGGTTCGTTAAAGAAAGTTTATCAACGTTTTTATAAATGGGTTTTAGATGTAAGAAATAAATATATTTACGACTACAATTTGAAAATATGTTATCTAAATATAAACATGGTTAACAACATTATTATTATGGAACTCATAACTTCATTGCGATTTACTTCCTACTTCTTCCAAAATCTGTTCCACTTAAACTCTTTGTGATTCCTTGCCATACTACATTGTCAAAGCTAATTCGCCAAAGTATTTGCGATTCAAATTAGTTTTCCAGCGTCGTTTTCAATTAGCTAATTTCGGTTGTTAGTATTGTCATTTATATTTGTCTCATTCTTAACGTTCTAATTATTCCTCTCTCCCTCATGATCTATTTTGATGACAAATGAACATCGTCCCCTCTAAGGAACGGTATTAGATATCTCGACCGCAAGGGTAGGCTATTATTTCCTCAGAATGTTTGATAGAGAACACAGAGGTCTAATTGATTCGCTTTTTATTATTTTTTACATTAAAATCTCTGAATTACCAATGCTTTTTATCATATCTTCGGCGGTGGTCATGTCTTCAGAAGAAAAAAAATATAGAAGGGTTAAATTGAGTGATCTTGAGGTCCTTCCTATCCATTTTTGTAAATTTTTGATTTAAATATGTCAAGTTATTAGACGAAATTAAGTGTACATAACTAATGGAATATTTTAAATGTTTTTGTCGAACGTAAAACATTAAAAATTGTACATGGCATTCCACCAATAAAAACAAGAGTTGCATACATGATTATTATGTTTAGTGAAAATTTAAATATATTTTTGTTAATTACCACCATTTTTTAGTTTTTGTCCTTTAGCTAATTTTCTAGTTCTTCCAGGCAAGGACCCGGACCGAAATGAATTTAACGGTTCCGGTTCGGTTCGAGTTCTAATAAAACTAAAAATGTTGGGTCCGGTTTAGTTTCAGTTCTTTTAAAAATGTTTCGGTTCGGTTCCTACCAAATTTTTCGGTCCAAACGGTTCTTTACGATACAAATTTTACATACCTTTATAATTGCTTATAAAGGACAAACATTACAAATATAAAAAGTTGACTTTTAAATAGGTAGTATAATTTTATTTAATACATAAATTAATTATATTATTTTAGAAGTCAATTTATTTAAATAAAATAGATAGACAAGCAGTAAAAGGAAATGTAAATAATAATTTATTCATTCTTTATTTATCTTCACATATACAAATTGCCCAGTAAATCACAAATAGTCGGCATTCGTTCGGCCTAACATCGGCATGTACGAGAAGCCGAGTATTCGGATTGCCGTTGTCGGCGTTTCTTCTGAGCCGGTAAGACCGTACCATTTGACGTAATTTAGAAGTAGAAACCGTATATGGCCCATATTTGGAGTTCCAGACATGGAACGCATCCTTACCGGCTGAACGCGGTGAATTGGCTAGCCGGGCATGGAAGGCATCCTTACGGGCCGAATTATACAGGGTGTAACTAAATAAGTGTAAAACATTTAAGGGGGTGATTCCTCATCGAAAAAAGATAGGATCTTTCATTTCTGTTTATGCATTCATATTATTTTCAATTTTTTACATAATATTGTACAGTGTTTTTGTTACAAATCTTTAAAATTTAGTCAGACTTTTTTTACTGATTCGTTTTTGTCTTTCGCTTCGAGTTTACAGGTCAAATCTTTTGTCCGATCACCTCAACATAATTCATTTTACGACTTTTCTTTCAATTATTTATGGAAATTCTTGCATGTTTTTCAGAGGAAAAATAATTTTTAATATTTTTGATTGAAGATAGCCAGAGAATAGTAAGTAAATAGCTAGAAGTAAAAAAATTTCCAAAGATTTAGTAAAAAAATTATAATAGTTTATAAAAAAATTGACTGAAAATTAAATAAACCATTGCAAATGTTATATAATTAATAGCTTAACAGAATTGCCTGGAAGTTCAATAACCGAATTTGCATTATTTACTGAACTACAAGCCGCAATAGTTCGAAAAACTTAAAAAAAAAAATCAATTTTTATAAACAAATATAAAAAACAAATTGACAATAGGTACGGAATTGACAAATGACTTATCTGAGAGATAATTTCATTGCCTACAAAAATGACTTTGTTTATTGTCGTATCTCCAATAGTTTAAAAGTTATATCAACTTTTAAGTCAGCAACTTTGATAGTACGTATATTTTCAAAGTTTAATAAAAAATGGAATAAAATTTTTTCCGTAATTTTATTGCACCAAGTCGTTTTTGGAATTTTTATTTGTTTCAGGAAAAAAATAAACCAAAGTTGGGAATTTGTTTATAACAACTTGTTAACTTTTTTGCTATCAGTTTGTAGAGGACTGTCAATTATGATTAAAAAAAAACACATTTCTTAACTAATAATTTAAACAATAGATATATTAAAAAACGATTATAAACAATTAAAAGTTATTATTCCGAATCGAATGAGCTATTGAACATAATTTTAGTAATAGTATGTCCCAAAAACACGCTTTTGAAGTTGTTGATTAAACTAATACACCGTTCTTTTTTTTAAATTCCATTTTAGTTTATTTAACGTTTTAACTGTTAAATAATTTATTTTTCATACGATCGTAAATATAGTCGTATAGTTAATTTTTCCTACTACTGTAAATTTCCGTGGACAAATCGTAAATTTCATTTGTAGTTTATTAAAAGCTTTAACCAATAAATAATAGGTCGGAACTGTTTCGGAATTGTCTAATGTTTTGATTGGTTATCTTTTAAGAGAATTTAAATAGCATTATTCCCCTGTCTGAAGCGGCTCGTGATTACGATCACTTCATTCAGAGATGAGGTGTTATCCCGGTTATTAGTTTATTTTACATCTGAAATATTTATTTTCGTAAGTCCTCGTTATTTCAAGAGTACTGAAATAGTATCATTCCTTTGTCTGAAGCGGCTCGTGATTACGATCACTTCATTCAGAGGTAACGTGCTATCCCGATTATTAGTTTATTTTATGTAAGACTCCGTTATTTTAAGTGAACTTAAATAGTATCATTCCCCTGTCTGAAGCGGCTCGTGATTACGATCACTTCATTCAAAGATAATGTGCTATCCCGGTTGTTAGTTGGTTTTACTTTCCACCCACTAGTTTGAGTAAACTTCTTATAGAGTCCTGGTTTCAGCCCTGGAATTAGTACTGTCCCGAACCTGTCTCCTCGCATTCTCTGCAACCGCATATGAAATTTTGCTTTGCCGAAGCATTTAATTACATTTGTTTATAAATACCGATTAGACAATTTAACAGTTAATTTTTGCTACGACCGAATTATTACTGCCGAACGAAATAGCAAGTTACATTTTTAGCTCAACAACCGAATAGATTGTTCAATAATAAACCTTTGCTGCGACCGTGATTACTTCAATTATTAATTTCATTTTTTTTTGCTTTACGTCTGATTGAGACTACTCGGAAGTCATTTCCGGCCGTTTTATTTGTTTATTTTTGTTCAGGGTTTGTACATATTACCGTGAGGGTGGGCGTTGAAATACATTAATTTTTTTTTGTAAATAGTTTAAAACAATATATGTGTCAATGTTAACTTGCCGTATTACTGGTTATTAATTCCTTACTTTATTTCCCCCTTATATTTCAGCTAGTGATAAATGTAAAGCAACGATTAAAGCCCGTTACTTGTGGTCTACTATTACCTGTGTCTAAGTGACCTTTGACCCCTGGAATTTTTCATCTCCATCTGTAGCTATCCGAGTACTTTCAACGCCGTTTCGAGAGTTTGTGGAGTAAACCATAACTAAAAATCTGGCGCTCGAGAACCGCTCGTAATCAGCGCCATTCGTAAGAAACCGTTTTTTCTGTGGCGAGAAAACCCCTTACACTTTGCCGGATCAAAATGTACCTGAAAAAAACTGGAAAAATGTCCCGACACGATTTTTTCAACCATTATTTGGTTATTTGGGTAAATATACCTACCTTTTTATAATATATTATGCAGGGTCAGTGTCACTAACAGATTCTTACGATAAGTATTTATCCCAAGTAGGTACCTGCGACCCTAATTAGACAGCTAAATATTTAATTCGCCATAAACGAGAAAAACCTTACTATAGAATTGATAGATTGCCTAACAATATATTTCTACAAATGCGGTGTTGACAGTTCTTTTCTACCAAACAAACTTAACTGAGAACATAAAATAAAAGTACGGTTGTGTATATTATTTTGCCGAACGACTTTTGCGATACAATTGACAAAGGTTAAAGAGGTTAAAGAGTGTAACTACATCTGCGTAGGAAAGGATTAACTAAAATTCAAATTTAAATCATGTTATATTCAAAATATAATATTTAAATTAATAACCTATAAAAAACGCTAGAAATTATTTTTTTTTTTATTCAAATTGTCTTCCATTTAAATAATCATCAACTGTTTTTTATAATCTACTTTTTGTGAAATTTATATTTTTACCGCTATACCCTTCAATTTTCACCCTGTATAATGTATACTACATATTTATACTGTAATTATTACTTTTAAAACCAAGCCTATATCTTTTATTTCCAATCAATTTAACTCTTAGTAGATATAATGTTAGTTTTTGAAATTTATTAATATTCAAAGAATCGCCCCATTTATATTCACATATATACACTCGTGACTAACAGAAGTCTTTTTAGTATCAGTTAATCCAAGAAATTGTGGAGTAATTTTAATTAGTAGCCTAGCCTAAAGAGAACGACGAGCATTAACAAGCCCATATATTTCGAGTTTGTACAGTGAAGTGAAACAGAGCCTTAATCCCTCGTTTTCCAAGAGATTTGGACAGAGAAAGGAAAAAGCGACCCGAGCCGGTGCCGTGTCACCGGTCCCAGCTTAGTAGTTGCGGTTAGATCTCACACTAGGCAATAAAGAACTTGCCTAGCTGGTCATTCCAGCTTAATTTGCCAACTTCCAATTATTATGGTGCAACGTTGTGGTTTTCTGCTTCAGTAGAACTGGTGCGATTTTGCATTAATTTTCTAATACCTAAAAAACATGTTTTCGAACTTGAATTGAAATACTGACGATAATTTATATCTATTTTGGTTATTTCTCTTGACAAAAAATACAAGTACTAGTTATAAATATCCTGTTAGTCCAGGTTTATATGCTTTACGTTGAGAAACTTTGATTCTGTTGTACAGGGTGCGCAAAATTTTCTGAAACT
>OV651824.1:42250731-42270733 GCA_927349885.1 Psylliodes chrysocephalus
ATTTTTATAGATTTTTATAGATTTTTATAGATTTTTATAGATTTTTATAGATTTTTATAGATTTTTATAGATTTTTATAGATTTTTATAGATTTTTATAGATTTTTATAGATTTTTATAGATTTTTATAGATTTTTATAGATTTTTATAGATTTTTATAGATTTTTATAGATTTTTATAGATTTTTATAGATTTTTATAGATTTTTATAGATTTTTATAGATTTTTATAGATTTTTATAGATTTTTATAGATTTTTATAGATTTTTATAGATTTTTATAGATTTTTATAGATTTTTATAGATTTTTATAGATTTTTATAGATTTTTATAGATTTTTATAGATTTTTATAGATTTTTATAGATTTTTATAGATTTTTATAGATTTTTATAGATTTTTATAGATTTTTATAGATTTTTATAGATTTTTATAGATTTTTATAGATTTTTATAGATTTTTATAGATTTTTATAGATTTTTATAGATTTTTATAGATTTTTATAGATTTTTATAGATTTTTATAGATTTTTATAGATTTTTATAGATTTTTATAGATTTTTATAGATTTTTATAGATTTTTATAGATTTTTATAGATTTTTATAGATTTTTATAGATTTTTATAGATTTTTATAGATTTTTATAGATTTTTATAGATTTTTATAGATTTTTATAGATTTTTATAGATTTTTATAGATTTTTATAGATTTTTATAGATTTTTATAGATTTTTATAGATTTTTATAGATTTTTATAGATTTTTATAGATTTTTATAGATTTTTATAGATTTTTATAGATTTTTATAGATTTTTATAGATTTTTATAGATTTTTATAGATTTTTATAGATTTTTATAGATTTTTATAGATTTTTATAGATTTTTATAGATTTTTATAGATTTTTATAGATTTTTATAGATTTTTATAGATTTTTATAGATTTTTATAGATTTTTATAGATTTTTATAGATTTTTATAGATTTTTATAGATTTTTATAGATTTTTATAGATTTTTATAGATTTTTATAGATTTTTATAGATTTTTATAGATTTCTATAGATTTTATAGATTAGATTTTTATAGATTTTTATAGATTTTTATAGATTTTTATAGATTTTTATAGATTTTTATAGATTTTTATAGATTTTTATAGATTTTTATGGATTTTTATAGATTTTTATAGATTTTTATAGATTTTTATAGATTTTTATAGATTTTTATAGATTTTTATAGATTTTTATAGATTTTTATAGATTTTTATAGATTTTTATAGATTTTTATAGATTTTTATAGATTTTTATAGATTTTTATAGATTTTTATAGATTTTTATAGATTTTTATAGATTTTTATAGATTTTTATAGATTTTTATAGATTTTTATAGATTTTTATAGATTTTTATAGATTTTTATAGATTTTTATAGATTTTTATAGATTTTTATAGATTTTTAGAATGTGACAGTAATTTGTTATTACATTTAAATAGATTTTGACAATTTGATTTTTTTATTTGATTGATTGAAAATCAGAGAGATAAGAAAAATGCGGGCGTTAATAAATTTCTTATCTTACGCAAAATAAGTGGGATAAGAAATTCTTATCTCACGGGCGTAGATAGAATATTTGAATAATTGAGCAGTCTGCATATAATTAAGGGTAAGTTTTTAATAAAAATATTACTACAATCAGGAGAAAGATATATTTTTTTTCACACGGGGTGTTCACTTTATTTCTGGCAAAAATTAAGTTGTAATCTTAAATTCTGTTATATGACAATTATTCCACATAATATACATAACATTTTGCTATGCATTTTATAACTATGGTCGAATAAACTGTTAGTAATTTAATGTCATCGTGTTTTAATATTTTCGTTCGAATCCATCAATTATTTGCAATTGTGCATTTCGCGGATTTTATGAAATATAATTGAATTTTTATTATTAATATTTATTTAACTATACCTATAAATGTTTCAGTTAGTTTAACACTAAACTAATCCGCTTATTAAAGAGCTTTTAAATAATATTGTGCTGTGATAATTACAAAATCTAAAGAATTTATAAAAATTTAAAACGTAATAAATGTTTTAAATAAAATTCCAATAATTAAAAGTAACGTACAAAAGAAAATAAACTTGAAACAAAGAATGAATGAAATGTATATATTAATATTTTCAAAAATAACGATGAAACTGTCGCGCAGATTTTGATTTAAATATAATAAGTTCATTTTCTGTTCCAATTTGTGTCTCATTATGAGGAGAACAGATTTATTTTGAGTTGTTATAAAAATGTTTGGATAAAGGTACTAATAAGATAGTCAGTATGTGGGGTATAGTTTTGATTTCTTCCACTTTAAATGATTTTTAAGGTGCTGAATCCGAATTTGAGGTTTGCTAACAAAAATTTCAATCAGCAACATTGAAAAAAAGGCAAGAAAAATTTTAAAGTTAAATTTTTTGGCTGGTTTTTATACAGGGTGTATCTAAATAACACCGAAAAAAATTAAAGGGGTGATTCTGTGATGAAAATTAATGTGAGTGTTTGGTATAAAATTTTTTGAAAAAACCCTCCCCGGAAAAGTTACACTCTTTCGAAAATTAAAAAAAAAATAATGGTTTTTCTTTTTTATTTTCCCTGTATATCAAGCTAAAGACACGAAACTTGGTAAACATTATCTGTCAATAAAAGTACACTTTCTGAAATTTTTTCAACCCTGAAGTATGCTTAGAAGGGGTTGAAATAATCAACCTCTAAGATATTTTTTCTTACAACTTTTTTTTAGATGAAAATTTTTTCTTTAAAAAAGTATGACTGAAAAGCCCAATTCATTGACTAACTTTTAACTCTACAAGTTTTTTCTAAAACTTGAGCATTTACGAGAAAAAAAATCTAATGCAATGCATTTTCAAAAAGATGAGCTAACGCTTTGCATAAAAACATTAATACTGATACCAGGATTGTGTAGTGTCATTTTCTGTTACCCATCTTATTGTTTCACAAGTTTTATGATTGTGTATTGTAGGAAATATTAGTTGATTGAAAATATGAATGCATATTCGAATTTGGAAATGGCAGATATGCATTTTACATACGGTCATGCTAACGGTAATTCATTAGAAGCGCAAAGACTTTATGCTGAACAGTACCCACAGCGTAGACTACCCCATCATACTACGTTCACAACTATTCACCGACGCTTGCGTGATCGTGATAATTTTGAAAAAAGAAGTTATGATTCTGGTCGTACTAAAGAAGTTAGAACTGCAGCTATAGAAGAAGCCGTACTTAATTCAATTGAAGAATTCCCAGAAACTAGTATCAGGAGAATAGCTCGTGTCCTACATGTAAGCCATTCCGTTGTTTTTAGAATTTTAAAAGAACAAATGTTGTGTCCCTATCATCTTCAACGGTTAATGATTCGAGATTTTTTACCCCGTGTGATTTTTTGTCAGTGGCTTATTAATATGATTGGCCAAGCACCACAGTTCTTAGGTAATATTTTATTTACTGACGAGGCGAGTTTCTCAAGAGACTGTATTAGAAATTTTCACAACAATTACCTTTGGGCTGACGAAAATCCTCATGGCTTTTTTGAAGGAAATAATCAGTATCAATTTTCATTAAACGTGTGGCTCGGAATTATTGATAATCATTTAATTGGTCCCCATTTTCTTCCGCTACGATTAAATGGTGAAGCATATTGTTATCTCCTTGAAGAATTACCTGTTCTTCTTGAAGAGGTTCCCATTCAAATTAGGCAACATTTATGGTTTATGCACGATGGTGCACCAGCTCATTTTAGTATACGTGCAAGAACTCACCTGGATGATGTGTATGCCAATCAATGGATAGGTCGAGGAGGACCTGTAAACTGGCCAGCCCGCTCCCCTGACCTTAATCCTTTGGATTTTTGCATATGGGGATATCTGAAATCTTTGATATACACAAACCCAGTTGAAAATATCGATGATCTGCGAAACCGCATTGTAGCAGGGTGTTAAACTATAAGAAATTCTCCAGGAATATTTCATCGTATACGCAATTCTATGAGGGAAAGGGTAGATGCTTGTATTGAAGCTGAAGGCGGTCATTTTCAACATTTATTATAATTGTATTGTCGATATTCGACAGGTTTTTGTTCATTGTTTGTTCACTTTTGTTTTTAGTTGTAGAAGTCTTAAGAAACATAATTTGGTTTGGCTGTTGTTTAATAAAATGCTATTTTACATGAGCTTATTTATTTTTTTCTCATAAATGCTTAAGTTTTCGAAAACACCTTGTAAAGATAAAAAAGTTAGTCAATGAATTGGGCTTTTCAGTCATACTTTTTTAAAGAAAAAATTTTTATCTAAAAAAAAGTTGTAAGAAAAAATATCTTAGGGGTTGATTATTTCAACCCCTTCTAAGCATACTTCAGGGTTGAAAAAATTTCAAAAAGTGTACTTTTATTGACAGATAATGTCTACCAAGTTTCGTGTCTTTAGCTTGATATACAGGGAAAATAAAAAAGAAAAACCATTTTTTTTTAATTTTCGAAGGGGTGTAACTTTTCCGGGGAGGGTTTTTTCAAAAAAAATTATACCAAACACTCACATTAATTTTCATCACAGAATCAGCCCTTTAATTTGTTCGGTGTTATTTAGATACACCCTGTATACAACTCGAAAACTATTAATTTTTCGTAATAACGTTCCTATTCAAAGTAAAATTATATAAAATTTTGTACACCTTTCACTATTCAGGTTGTTCCTTTGACAAACGGTTCCTACTCAAACGCTTGTTGAAAATTATATGGTATTTTGACTGTCTTAAAAAAAAAACCATTTATTTAACTGCAAAACGCTAATTAATTAATAAAGGCTATCATTTAGTGAATTTTTCCTTGTTTTAAGTTGAATACTGGTTTCAAATGTTAAGTCATCTGCAATAGTTACTAAAAAAGGGATTTTCAAAATTACATTGTATGTAAATTCTATGATAAATCTTTTTTTAGATGTTTATTTCAAAAAAAGCTACTCTTTCGTCTTTAATATAAAGTGCTGAAAAGACGTATACCCACACATTCGATTCTATCCGAAGAAGTGATGACACGATCCTACTAGAGCATTCCCTTTTTTTGGATACGAAAATTGCCCTAACCGTCCATTACTGGACGCCGTAAATAAATAACGCCCATCAAAAAGATCTTAAAATGGTATTGCCATAGTTTATAACAAAGTGCACAAAAGTAGAGCGGCGCGTGTGCCGTTCGAGCCAAAAAGGGAATTTGGTTAATCCGCCAGTCGCTCGCGGGCTTCCCGATATGGAGGATATGTAGCAAAGAGTGTACCGTGGAATGAATTGTGACATCAGGACCAAGCGATTCTCGGGAAAGCCGGCTTCGATACGATCGCTTTTTTACCGTAAGTATACATTGTATGTTGAAGTACAAGTCGATTTTTATTACTCGTATATTTTTAATTTTATATCATTCTAACATTTAATTATTATACGAATTGTTAGCGAACTTTTCCTACTTATCGCACATAAAAAAGTTGGATACTACAGTATCCACCAGTATACCAACCACGTGACTAAATTGATGTCATTAGTTGGTTAAAAGTAATATTAATAACTTCAGTGTAACCCTAAAACAGTATCACTAACCTATTTGACAAAACTAATACTTAAGTTGCCACTTAAGTCACTAAGAGTGCTTGTCAACTTGTCACACAAAGTTGAGGAAAATCAGTAAATAATTTAATTTCTTAAAGTGGTTATTATATCCTTTTTATAATTAATTTCTTAAAGTGGTTTTATAACTTTTTAGTATTTGATAATTGCAAATTATATTAAGTACAGTTTTCGAAATGAATTGATCTACCAATATTTTTGTTAATATTTCCAAAGAAAGCGTTTTTAACAGATACGATGTATTAAATAAAAACAAACCAGTTAAATGATCAATTATAGTTAGGAAAGTTTAGTTTAAATAAAAAGAATTCTTTCCCATCTAGCACAAAAACATCCCATCTATGTTAATAAACTGCAATTTTAGGCTCGTTAAGTTCGCATGCAATGTACTTTTAATGTAACCCTAATATCCATGCAACCGCCGAATGTCCGCAACGGCAAGACTTTTATAGCACATCTCATAGAGGTTACAAAGTGAAGTTCGGAAAACATCACACTAGCACTTTTACGGTATTTTCTCTGAAAGTTGCTCTGAAACGTTTTATAGATTTTATTTTTATTTATTTATTTTTATTTTTATTTATTAAATACACTGCTCTACAGGCTAAATGCCTAGTTATAGAGCAGGAAAAAAATTGTAATTACAAAAGTAAATATAAATATAACATATTGCACAATAAGACATAATTTGGATATAAGATAAATTACACAACATAACAAAACTTACACAATATAACAAAAATTACATAATATGACAAAAAATTAAATACATTAATGACTATACACAAGCAAATAGTACCGTAACAGCTTTACAATTTTTTGAGCTGCGAAAGCTTACAAGAAAATAAATCAATTCTACCTTGCAGGTTGTTGCAGTTTTCACACATAAAATACAACGGCGAGTTTTTTAATAAATTTGTCCGAGATAGCGGGAGATAAAACATTAAGTTGTTTCGAGATTCAGTTCTTGGCACTTTAAATACAAGTTGTTCTAATAACTCGGAACAATCAATTTGGTAGTTAATAAGTTTATAGAGGAATATTAACGAATGATTTTTTCGTCTACATTCTAAGCTTTGCATTTGAAATCTATTTAGAAGTAACGTGTGATTTATCCCAATTGGTGGATATGTTCCGTCTATCTTAAATGTCAAGAATTTTAGATATCGTCTTTGAACGTTTTCAAGAGCGCTTATGTGAATATCATAAAATGGTTTCCATATTATTGAAGCATATTCTAATTTTGATTTGACAAACGCATTGTACAACATATTCATGGTTTCGATAGAATTGAGGTCAACTGCATGCCTAATGATAAATCCCAAATTTCTGAATGATGCTTTTACCACGTCATTTAGATGTTCATTAAAAGTAAGTTTTCTATCGAACTTTACCCCAAGATCTATAACAAAATCAGGCCTATTTAATATAACACCATCCAAACAGTAGTTATAGAGAATTGGAAAATCTTTTTTGGTATATGACACTATATTACATTTTTTTGAATTTAATGGAAGATTATTTTTTAAACACCAATTATTTATTTTATTAATATTACTTTGTAATTTAAGACAATCATTTAAGATATCTACCTGATAAAAAAATTTGACATCGTCTGCATAAATTAAATATTTTACGTTAACGTCATTAATAATGTCATTTACGAATAGTATAAATAAAAGCGGTCCCAGAATCGAGCCTTGAGGTACGCCAGAGGTTACTAAGATATCGACAGACTCAAATCCACGCACTTCAACAAACTGGGTTCTGTTTGTCAAGTATGATTGAAAAAAATTTATGACAGGCTTGGACAATCCAAACTTGCTAAGCTTTTGAAGTAATATTCTATGATCGAGTTTGTCGAAAGCCTTAGAAAAATCTGTATATATTACGTCTAGTTGACCGCCGCCATCAACTATTGCAGAACTGTATTGTGTAAATGAGAATAGATTTGTTATTGTTGACCTGTTCTTACAAAAACCATGTTGTTCGTCCACTATCTGATGTTTGACGTGTGGTATAATATTATCGTATAGTAAAATTTCAAAAACTTTGGCAAAATTACTTATAATAGTGATGGGTCGATAGTTCTCAATACAATTTTTTTTACCTTTTTTAAAAACAGGACAGATTCTTGACCTCTTCCATGCATTAGGAAATGTACCAGTACGCAATGACAAATTAAATATTTTATTTAAAGGAATAGCTAACGCATGGGAACAATCGCGAACCATGAAGGATGGTATATTATCAGGTCCCTTAGTAAATTTAGATTTTAACTTTAATATTGCCTTCGACACATCAGATTCTTTAAATTCAGCTATATGTACATGTAAGTTATTTGATAAATCACTCTCAAAGTCAACATCAAAATTTGATGAATTACTGTAGGAATTTTTAAAGTAAGTAGCAAATCCATTTACAATATCCTGCATGTTTAAAAGATTTAAATCATCATAAGTCATAAATTCAGGTATTCCACCATCTTTCCGTTTAGAATTTACGTATGACCAAAAGTTCCCACTATTTCTTTTTATATTCTCTTGTAATGTTTTAACGTAGTCTTTATGTGCTTTCTCTACGTCCTTTTTAATTTTGGATCTTAGCCGTTTAAATTCTTCGAAGGCATTTAAATCATTATTGCGCTTAAACTTTTTTCGTGCTTTCTCTTTTTTTTTAATATCTCTAGATGTTATAATGTGAATTCATTCTACAGCATTATACAGTGTACAGTCCACGGATGGACTTAACGATACTAGTAAAAATATTTATTTTAAATCTAAAAAACAGTACTTCTTCATAATTTCTTTTGCTTGTTAAATAAATTCGATTTACGTTGGGAAATTATGAAAAATTACTTTTTTGAAAAAATTAAAATAAATATTTTTACAAGTATAGTTATGTCAATCCTTGGATACACTATATATGCAAAATAGTATATTGAGGATATAGTAAAATCTGAATAAAACAAAATAAAAAAAATATATAAATTTATTATTAAAAAGCTTTTGAAATCAAGTACCAATATCACACAAGTAGAGGTAGCTATTAATAATATAGGTATATCACAAACAGTGGCGGCTTGTGGCAATTTAAAATGGGTGTTCACTTTGTCCAATAATTTTATCATGTGTAAATTCGGATCAAAACTATGTAGTTATTATTATCAACATCATACTGTTTTCAAGCACTACAACTATTAATAAATGAATATTTTAGTTAGTGTGATATTTGTTTTGTTTTTAATACATTGAAAACCACCTATAAACATTATTAGTTAGTAAACTGACTTTTTTAGGTTATGTATACTTATAAAGTAGCTCGTTATTACGTTACAAAATTCCAAAGTTTAAAAAAAAATTCCCATGTTATTTAAATGGGAAATAAAAAAATACAAAACGCCACCTCTAAATATTAATATTAAAAGCTCATATTTTCACAGGGTCATTTTCTAGAGATACTCTGACGAATTTTCAATGTGCTTTGAAAAAAAAAAAATAGTCGGTTTTTTTGAGACACTCTACTACACATGACATGTTTCGAAGTACAACTTCTTTTCCAAATGTGACTAATTTACAATTCGGTATCCAATATATATACGAAATAATTTAACAAAACAAAGTACTTAAGAAAACATCAATAACATAACAAAATAAACTAACTATTTAAAGTAAATAAGGGTTGTTATGATATCAATCAGATAACAATAAGATAGTAACATTACCGGGATTATCTCACAGAAAACTAGGAAAGAGATTTAATAAGGGTGAGTTATTAATATCTAATTGATCATTGAACTTTTTAAACATGCTATTCAACAAGTTTATCCCATAATTAAAGATCAAAATTGCAGATATAAGAGTCTTACATATATAGGAGCTCCTAGTGAAAAGGTATCATCATATTTAAAAAACCAAAATATTAACGTAGCTTTTAAAACCAATAATACGCTTGGGAAGTATATTAAAAACAATAAGGGTAAAATTAATCCTAATAATAAATCGGGGGTATATAAATTAAATTGTGGTAGTTGTCCAAAACTGTATATTGGTCAAACAGGCTGTACTTTCAAAAAGCGCTATTCCGAACATTATATAATAGCTATACAAAAAACAAAAATTATTCTACTTACTCAAATCATATTTTAGCTGAAAATCATTCTTTTACAGACAACTTTGAAATTTTACATATAGAAAATAAGGGCAATAAACTAAACCATTTAGAAACACTTGAAATAAATAGATTTAAAAATTCAGATAACTTACTCAATGATCAATTAGATATTAATAACTCACCCTTATTAAATCTCTTTCCTAGTTTTCTGTGAGATAATCCCGGTAATGTTACTATCTTATTGTTATCTGATTGATATCATAATTACCTAAGTACCCTTATTTACTTTAAATAGTTAGTTTATTTTGTTATGTTATTGATGTTAAATTATTTCGCATATATGTTGGATACCGAATTGTAAATTAGTCACATTTGAAAAAGAAGTTGTACTTCGAAACATGTCATGTGTAGTGTTTTTAATTTTTATTTTTTTATTTTTTAAAATAAAAGTTTTGTGAAAATTTACCAAATTTGGTTTTACTCATTCAAGATAAAAGGGATTTTCATCAAGTAAAGGCCGAAACAATAAATAATCTATTTTTTTTATTATATTCGATGGTTTTCTTAATTGCCATCTCATCGAACAAAGGAATACATATTTTGTCCTCGTTTGTCATTGTCTCTGATTTAATTCAAATATTTTTAAATATCCGATGTCAGGGTTCATAAAATATCATGCAACTTCGTTTGTTTGTTCTATTATATTATTAAGTTATTTTAAAAGCAGAAACTTATAACCTTGCAAGAATTTAAGATTTTAACTGAGAAGAATTTGCATACCTTATCCCAGTCTGTTTATACGATCGTTGAAGTGAAAAAGAGAAAACTTGTAATATATATCTATGATACCATAAAAAGAACATTATATTACGCCGATTGATACTACATCATGGCGACATATTGTGGTGATTGAAAACAGCGCGCGAAAATAAATTTTAATCAGCTCATGACCAATCATCCATATTTCACACCACAATACGTCATCCGCGAACTCGTATAATGTAATATATCTCAAAGTTGACAACAACAAATATATGATTACATCGTTTAACGGCAGCATCATAAAATACGGATCAATCAAAGGTGGAGAGTAATAAAACAACGGTTCTGTTTACTCAGTTAATTTATAAAATATTAATTATATAAGATCTTTTTGAGTTTCAACCAGTACAGACCAAATAATTTTAAATTTCATTCTCTTGAACTTATAGCGCAAGTTACGAATAAAAGCATTCGTAAGTATTATAAAAATTGCAAAATATTATTATACGTTAAATAATGTAATTTAATATATTTTATATATTTGTATAGAATACAAAATTAAGTAATCTTCTTTCTTTATTTATTTCAAGTTAAAAAGAAGACACATTTCTGCAAAAAACTATCACATCATTACAACAGCAGACAGTAACAAAATCAAGAAAAATTTGTAAGGAAAACTAAGAATTTTCTCCACGTTTCTTTCACAGATAAGTCAGAAAACATGTAAATTAATATATTGTAAAACATTTGTTAAATACATTATATAAAAGACTGATTTATAGATATTATTATTATAGTATTATAGTAACTTAGTTGATATTCTTGGTACAACGAATTATTTTAGAAAATATATACCCATTATATAAATATAATGCTTTGACCTAACTTTTTCTAATCAAAAACTTTTTTAAATGTACTGAAATATTGAAAATTTTATATTAAAAACAAAATTATCTCGTGTAATAAATATTCCCACTTTGCACCACCGAGCAATATTAAATTTCAGATCTATCCTATATGTACCCCTTATTCCGTATCTGTCCAATTTTCAATACTAGGTAGACGAGGAAGGCAATATCGCCCATCCCTCGGTACGAACACGGAACGTCTCGAGAAAGAATTTTGTAGTCATATTTTTCAATCATTTTTATACCCGAATTTACTTTGCTGATTTAATAATTATGACTTTATATTACGTCCAATTTTAAAATTTATTTTTTGATCTTGTTAAGGAAATGATTTACTACAACTGAATAGTACCTGATCGTTTAAAGAATATTGTATGTTTGATAATGTTAATTCTCTATTAAAAGTTGCCCTTTTTTTTAAAAAATGAATAAGCTTTATAATTTTTTTTTACGAAACGGGCCATTTTTCAAAAAAGTATGTTAACCCGGTGCTAGTGCCAGTTATTCTCTTTGTACATAAAAAATATGGTATTATCTTTAAAATTGTGTCTTCTAGGATTAAATTAAAACGCCTATTTATACAAATTACTTGCTATAGTCAGCGGTCAGCGGAGCAATAACTCTTAACAATATTACAAAAATCAGTTTTCTTTACTGTGACATATTTTTAAATCCAATGAAAACAATACAGAGTGGAATAAAAATGGCAACTTTCATTAATTTATTCTACCATCTATTTTAAACTATCAAAAGCTCCAGCCGTCTCTAGCTTAAAGAGACTCAATAAAACTGGACACCAGGTGGTGATCTCCTTTTGTTATCAAACAAATAAATGCATTGGTCTGACCTACTAGGACTACTTATACAATGGTAGTAGATATCTGAGAGGATGTTACTAATCTAGCTTTCTTATTGCAAAAGCTTAATCTATCGCTAATTATTAAGGCTAAGATCTTGTAATTTAGATCAACCAATAAGATCCCTCTATAGATACTGACCTTTATATATTGACCTTTTTTATGAATTGGACAATACACCAAAGTTATTTCACCAATAGAAAAAAAAATAGTTTAACACTCTCCATTGTAAAAAAAGCAAACGAACTATACAGAAAATATTTAACATAAAATTAAAATATAATGTAGCGAAATTTTTAAGTAATATCATAAATAAATGTCAAATGTGGGATGTAATGTTATAAAGAACCAAATGACAGTAAATTTTTGCTATTCGCTCCGTGCGCGACAGCAGCGCCAATTTGTTTTGGTATTAAAGGACTATTTCTGCCTATACTGACAAATACAATTTTTAATAGAATTTGTAAATAAAAAGTATATATGTTAGTTTTAATAAAAGTATATGGATTTGTAAAACAAGTAAAACATTAATTTATTGTTATTATATACTTGTCCCGCTTAAATTAAAGAAAATTATGTATAATCAATAAAAATTAATAATAAAATATAGGCAGGCAACAGTATTTACTGGAAAATGTATAAGAAGTTGCCTAAGTCTAATAAGTTGTCACTGAAGAATTAGCCTATTCTGTCAAAATAAAAAAATACCTTTTAATAATAGCGTTAAGTTAAAATGTATAAAAAAAGGATTGCTATTTATATTTTCATTTTTGTTCGAAAGAAAACAGAATGAATGATTAAAACTGGTTTCCTATCAGTCAGTAAGTCACAAAATTGCATTCCAGCCACATATTATAATCAAAGCCAGAAATCTTAAAATCTAGTCCTTGCTGAATGAACATTTAAGAATAAAGGGATATTAAAGAACATCGTAAAATGATAATTTATTGTTTATTTAAAACCTTTCAAGTTTCTGATGTCTACTATTTCCAGCATTACTGTTATTATCACAAAAATAACGGTAATTTTTCTTCTTATTGTACACCTATACATTTATTTCTTTGATTTAATTTCCACTTTGCTAGTGAAATTTTTTATATAAGTTTTACTGTTTTTTTTTTGGCTAGTATTTGTACAATTTTCAACACAGCAACTCCGGTTGCTTATTGTGTTGTTTTTACCTACTTTTTTGAAAAAAAAAGTAAAACGTATACGTGTATTTGATATGCCAAAATTACAAAATATTGCCCTAAAATGCACAAATTATCCGCAGCTAGCGCTAGTATCGCTTTTGCTTCCCTTTCCATGACTTCGCACGGTGCGAATAAATTTGAGGCCAACATCATTTTTGAATAGATAATGAAGACACCTTTCAAATGTAGTTTCACAAGTCCCTATTTAACAAATTTGGGAATTGTTACTGTCATTCGAAGGTAGTTGAAGGTGGGAGTAAAATTTTCACTTTGCAGGATGTAATTTTATAATCTAAAATTAACGTGTTTCGGGATTTTTTTATAAATATGCACAGTAATTATTAAACTATTGAATTCATTCCGTTTGACTGTTACACGTTGTATGGTGTTTTTATAGATGAGCGCAGGATTAAACCTTTCTTTTAAACAATAACACAATCATGTATTGATTTTTTATTTCGTGCCATCTAAAAAAAAAGATAGCTGTCAATATAAACTGACCTAAAAATTGTCAATAATGTTTAGTGTGTAAGTTAGAAGTGTTTGGAGAATACTATTGAATTTTTAATAGTCGATATGAAAGGAATACGTGTAAGAAAATCTGAGGTAACAATTGAATTTAAAATCTCGGACAAATTATTGGATATCGCTGAACTTCACGTAGAATTTAAATGATATTGGTGCTGTTACGTCGGAAATACTTGAAACAAATAAATGTTTTCGTGTTAATGGAACAAATAGATAAAATTGTTTTATAAAGTTATTTAATCAAGAGAACTACAAAAAAAGTATGTCTTAGATTTAGAAAATTCCATCTTATTGGTAAATATATGTTTAGCCAGTCTGATCGAAAGCTATGTTGTAAACATTAAACAGAGATAGTTCTCACAGAAGTGTTGAACACGCATATGAATCACCTTCTCCAATATTTTGATCGAGTATACATGAATAATATTTATTCTTTATTAGGTCAATTATTATTAGTTTTTATCTATATCAATCAATCATTTTTTCAAATTCGTCCTTTATTTAGGTATATATCTATTTAGAAAGTTCCTCCAAGCTACTGAAAGAAGAATTATAGTGCGGAATACAATACTTTCAGTAACCAGTAAACATTTTTTACTTTCCTTCCTAAAAGGTCGCCTTCCGAGATTCAGATTACGTCGTCTGTCGGTCTGTTAACTCTAGTTCAAAAATAGCTTTATAGAAAAACTTCAAATTTTGTATGCAGATAAGGTTCTTTTCTGGATCAAAACCAGTTATACTTCTGATCAGTAAAATAAGTTTTTAAAAATTTAAAATGGCGTTGAAAGAAATCGCATTTAATTGAAAGATCAAAAGAACTTACCTGAAGTTAAGTTCGATCTCAATTATATGAAACGCCTTGTTCGAGATGATCAGAGGTAGTAGCCACCTTTCCCTGCTTAGCTACCACGTTGTTTAAAGAGTTAACACTCTAAAAGCGCCTTTTATAACTGAACCAACTCTTCCCTCTCTACTCCTGCTACGCCGCTTCCAACTCTATGTTATATTATGTTGGGAATGGGGTGTTAATACACTGCGACCTAAAAGATCTATTGTGCCTCCTTCTGTCGCTAATGCACCAAGGAAATGTCTCAATGCCTATAATGACTCTTCCAATCCTATTTTCTCAAGGAAATGTAGGATATGGAGTGGCTTCAAGTTAGGTAAATCTCCCTCTTTTATTTGATATCCTCCTAGATATATTGCCCTTGGATTCTGGAGTGTTACACATTCAATTCGAATGTGAATGGAGGTTTCGTCCTCCTCCTCCTCATAGAATCTGCACTCACTATCCTCTACTACTTTCAGTTTATTTAGGTGTCCTTTTAGTCGACAATGCCCGGTAAGGATCCCTGTTACAATACGTAACCTGTTCTTGCTCAGTCAGATACAGGCTTCCGATCTTTTCTGGTTATATTCACCCAGAAGTATCTTGGCCTGTCTCAGCCCTGAGAGATTGTTCCAATTATCGGTTCTTCTACTGCCCAATTCTTTTTTAATCTCTCCTAATATGATGTTACTGTTGATACCGCAGAACGGCTCAAGTCCTATAAAGGGTGTTTGAGTCCCTTTCCTTGCAAGACTATCTATAACCTTGTACCCTGTTATGACCCGAGACCCAAGTGAGAGTAACTCTATTTTTCTCGCCTAGCTCATTCAATTGTTCTAGGCATCTTCAGACTATTTTTGAGCTAATTACGTAAGAGCTCAGCGCTTTGATGGCTGCTTGACTATGGCACATGATGATAATCTCTTGTCTATGATAGTTTCTCTCGATGTTAAACTGGATACACTTCTAGATGGCGTGAATTTCCGCCTGGAAGATGCTTGGGTATTTTCCCAAGCTTTCGGAGTGCTTGGTTCTCGACCCATACACTCCTATTCCAGTTCCTTCTATGGGTTTGGTACCGTCCGTATACCACTGAACAGAACGTCTTTTGGTTGCAAGCGTGATGGATTCTTGGCTCCATTCTTTTTTGCAGCCCAGCTCTGTGGTTTTGAAGTTTTTCATAAAACTGTACTTTCATCCTGGGGCATGTCCCAGATATCTTTAGTCCTGAAGCAAATAGACTTTTGTCTGATTACTCAGTTCCTGATCATTCTAAATAGTGTCCTTTTTACCCAATTTTCTATCATCAAATGTAGAGGGGTGATGTTTAAGATCACCTCCATTGCGGTCGTAGGACAGGTTCTCATTGCACTAGTGATACAAACACAGGCTAGTCTTTGTACTTTTAAGATATTAGCTCTCGTAGTAGCTAAACTAATTCTGTTACTCCAGGCTATAGCCCCGTAAGTGATGATTGGTCTCACTATTGCAGTATACATCCATCGCAGTATGTTTAGGTTACATCCCCATCGTTTACCTGCAATGTTTCTGCATACCATCAGGACTCTAGCTTGCTGCATTGTGATTTAAACTTGGAGAAGATTCTGGGATGTACATGTACATAATGATAATGAAATAAATTTACCACAAATTTTATTTTAGGTTTAGGGTTGGAATGGGTTCGATCATCTCGAATAAGGCGTTTAATATAATTGAGATCGAACTTCACTTCAGGTAAGTTCGTTTGATCTTTCAATTATATTCCACGCCTTGTTCGAGATGATCATAGGTAGATGTTTAAAGAAAAGTTTAAACACAATTACACTGCAGTTTTTTACTTACAAATGAAACACAATTATTACAATAGAAAAAGGGTTTTTAACATCTAACAAACTATGTATTAATGAACAAATTATTACAATAGAAAATGGTTTTTAACATAACTATGTATTATTATGCTCTAATCGGTCTGTTATAGAAAGTGTTAAACGTAGTTGACTTATCGAACCAACCTGCTTTACGTTTTATTGTGTCAGTGCTGATTTCCATTCTGTTAGCTGCCGACTATTAGACAGAGTTGTCTTTATCCAACGATTTATGGATTGAGAAGTCGCAGAGTGATAGGATTTTTTGTATGTCAATATTAATTTGGATTCTGATCCCCTGATACCCTTAGTCTGTTCAAGATAACATTCTAGCACCGCAGATACGCATAAGGGTGGGTTTTATTTAAAGTAAGGAATCTGCAGCAAAGGTTGCCACAAGTTTGTATGAGGTGAGGAAATTTATTTCATAACCATCAGGTTTTTTATAAATATTGTCTAATTCAATGAAAGTTAATGTCTGCACTCTCTGTGCTGTGATTAAAATTAAAAGTATAACAAGTTTGTAGGTGAGTTGTTCTATAGATAAGAAGGCATTAGGGTATTGCTTATAAAGATAAGATAAGGCTATACTTGGATCCCTAGAAAACATATTTTGGAGTAGAAGGTTTTATATTTGATATTCCTTTAAAAAATCGTTTAATCCGATAATCCTCCCCTACTTCAAGGCCTATAATTAAGGAAAGAGATGCTCTAATGGAATTAAGCATTTCATAAGAGCAATTATTTATAAAAAAGCTGTTAAGAAAAAAATAATATTGGAGAAAGAGAATTCAAACGTATTCACTGAGTTTCTTATACAATAGTCGTGCCACTCTTTTAAGCTTAAATACTACTCTTTCATAGTTGCGGTTATTATGGAATATTGCTGCATCTGGCAACCCTTTTCAGATGAAAACCTCCCAGACAATTGACCTGCCATCAACATTAGAGACTTCTACATGGGATGAGAAATTCTATTGACAGAGAGTAAAAAGGTATTACTAGGTTTAAATATTACCGGTGGTGAAACGAGCAATTCCTGAAACAGAGGGAACCAAGGCTGGAAAGGCCACTGCGGCACCACCATAATTCCCTCTGCCCATCAGATATGATCTTTTGCAACAATTTTAATATCATCACAAAAGGAGGAAATGCATAAAAATACCATTCTGACCAAGGAATTGTGAAAGCATCAGTCGCCACTGCTTCGGGGTTTGGTTTCCAGGATACAAATTTCTGACATTTAGAATTTATTTTGGTGGCAAATGTCAATGTCTGGGACACCAAATTTTTTAGGTATTAGGCATTCCAACGACCTGTTCAAATGGCTACCAGTGGGTACTGACAGTTTAGATATGGCAACCCTGTTTTCATGTTGTCATTAACAGGGTCAATGATACATATATGTTATATACATTGCTCAAAGCTGGTCGTTTGCGAGCAGCCATATTGTCTGGCAAATAATTATTAATTTGAATCAGTTTAGCAAAAATGTGTTTTAAAACCAATTTTCAGACTTTAGATATTTAAAAAATAATAATTGCTTTTATTTTTACTTCAAGGCATAAGTAGGGTTGCCAACCGTCCTGCATTTCGGTGGACGTCCACCATTTGGGGTACATTGTTCAGTGTCCTGCAACAACCTATTGCAGGACTCTTATTGTACTTAATTTTTCCACTTTCTTACATTTAGAAGATTATGTCTTTGTCGAAAAGAATAGGAGCAGAAATATCCATGGCTACTTGAGGAAACTATCGTTAGTGAGGGTTTGTCAAAAGCATATTATGAGATTTGTCATAAGTCTTTTTTAGTAGCGTATGGGAGAAAGAGCGATGTACGAAAACACGAAATGGGACAAGAACATAAAAAGTGCATTGGTTGTTAAACAAAATCAAACAATGTCAACTTTTTTAAAATTAGACGTGATAGATACTGCAAAGGAAAATGTAATTACTGCGCAACTTTGTAGTGTGTTTCATACTGCAAAACATTCCCATTCCTACAACTCGTTAAATTGTTCATCTCAGCTGGCGCCAATAGTTTTTAATGATTCAAAAATTGCAAAAGAAATAATTTTGGGACGTACTAAAGCTAGTTCTATAGGCTATAACGTACTGGGCCCTTTCATCTTTGGAAAGTTTATTAAACGAATTGAAAATGGGTATTTACTTTGGTCTGTTGGGCTAGACTTAAAACAAATTTCAAGTTTCTCTGCAGATAATGCGTCAGTAAATTTTGGCAGATTTCACTACATATATCAGTTATTGCTCAAAGAAAATTCAAAAATATTGCTGAGTGGATGTCTCGCTCATATAATAAATAATAGCGTAAAACATGGATTAGATAAATGCAATTTTGACATTGAAAACTTAGTGCTCAAATATATGCCCATTTTTCTTCGCAAGCCAAAATAGTGGGAGAATTAAAAGATTTTGTCACCTACCAACAAGATGGTTGTCACTTTTTACTGCTGTAGACAGATTACTACAAGTATTTCCTGCGATAAAAAGCTATTTTATGTCTTTTGGTGAAGATTGTCCTATGAAACTTGTTATTTTTCTGAAGATTCAGAGAATTATCAAAATAGTATTACAGAATGTTACTTTTTCACTTGTTCACAACATATTCAAAATCAATTTTGATATTGAACACCAGTTGGAAAATAGGAATTTAATTTGTTTTGAAGTTTTTAATAAGTTAACTAATTTAAGATATAAATTGGATCAGAGAATTGATGACGAATTTCTAGGCTTTGGTTGTGCTAATTTGCTTAAATCTTTTCCACGTAATATTCAAAATGACATTAAGATAACGTGCATTGATTTTTATAGAAATGTTCTTTCATATGTACAACAAAAATTTGATTTAACTGAAAATAACTTTCTTTCAAAATTAAAAATATTTTCATTGAATGAACCCTTAAAATATAATGACGTGTGTAAATTTGTCACTGATTTTGGTCTTCTTAACATAAACATGGATCAACTTTATAAAGAATTCTGTCAAATTAAGCCGGCTGTAAACCTGGTTTATAATGAAAATCATACACTTGAAAAATGAAATTTAATATTTCTGAAAAATATGTGTTTAGCTTCGTGGACTGACGCACGTAATCGATTGTCCATTAAGGCCGAACTTCAAATAAAGATTAATTATTCTTGTACTTGCAAAGAATTTTATAATTATGTAAAAGGTAACAAGAAATTAATAGTAGCTACAAAAGTGAAAAAAATATTATTTTAAATGCAGTGACACTGTTACGTAGCTGTAACTTTTCA
>OV651824.1:42271233-42321235 GCA_927349885.1 Psylliodes chrysocephalus
AGTCGGTTTGAATTTGCACCATAGAAAAATAAAAAGAGAAGGTTTGAATAAATGGCGGGACTTGTTTCCTTGTTGGTAGTTGAACCGTAAGCGCTTAGCGCGCTGCTATCACTAAATTCAAACCCGTTTTACACCCATAAAAAAATATGTTTTCAAAAATAATGACAAAGAAATCAATCATTTTACTGATTTACCCCTTGAAATTTCACTTTAATATAATGTGTAATCAAATACAGGGATAATCGTTAATAAATTTAAAGTTAAAGCTAAATTTAAATATTATTAGATGGTGTAAATCTGGCTTTGAAAATAAATTAGGTTATGTTGCTATAAATATGTCAGCTTGATATTATTTTCATTTTCAAATATATTTTTTTCAAATGTAGGTGAGTAAATTGTATTAAGTGTAAGTTAGATTTAACTAATTTTACTATAGAGAGGTTCTTAAGAAAATCAGTAACTTCTGATTCATTTAAATTTAATTGCAGAAGTAAGTATTTTTCTCACAAAACTAACAAGAAATTTTATGTTTTTCCTGCTATTATTACTCTAGAGATACATGGATCCACATTTTAAACATTTGCAGTTAAAAAAATGAAAGGAGTTGTGAGCGAAATGTGTGAATCCAATTTACAAACAAATATTGTAGAACCGGAGATAGAACCTCATCCTAGTTTTACTCATAAAGACCATGATGAAAAAAGGCGAATGATTTGTGCTCAAAAAGTTACTGTTCAATTTTTGGGTGATATTCATTATTATATTTATCAAGTAATACCCAAATATGTTCAAAAACTTATATGGTATTTAGGTCAACTTGTTAATTTTTGCATAGTTCACCTATTAAGATCATAAATCAGATGTTTTCTATTTTTATTGAAATTTTTATACCTTTTATTGCAAGAAAAATGTAAGAATTTAAAAAAGTTACGACTCTGTTAATTTTTAATTTTAAGATACACACTGCACCTTTATTTTTGTTTTGTTTTAGATATTCCTGGGTATGGAGATTTTTGGAATGTGCATAAATGTGTTTCTTAATTAGGGTGAATTTCAAAGCCCACCTATATTGAAGCTGGAGGCTTATTGTAACCGAAATAGGCATTACAACTATTCTTGATTGAAATAGATGGGAAATGTCTTAAAGGGACAATACGTATAAGAATTAGAATGATTTGTCCTTGGATTAATAAGGGATATTTAAAACATTAAAACAATTGTGTTTATAACTAGTTTGACTTTTCATAAAAACTATACCTGGTTTTTTTAATAATAAAAACATTGTGATGTGCTATGCTGGTTATCGTATTATATTTCTATTTTTCAGTAATTTAGTGTGTGATATAGTGCTTGTTATGTTCAAAATATGCAGTTAGAAGATAATGAGACACATGTAATTACATGGTAATTCTAAATAAATGAAACTTGTTAAAAATGTGTTTTATTTTTCAACTAATTTTATTTTTCAGTTAAAACAAGTGACATTTTCCATTTTTCAACATTTACCTACAACAAAAATTCACTAAACTTGTTGTTTGTTTAGTAGTTGTAAGTAAAAGTTGTCAAATAGGAAAATGTTACTTCAAATTGCTTCAAATATCTAAAATATCAAGCCCGCCAATTTTTAAATCGCTTTAATTAGTAGTGTTCTACTTTATCGACTGAAACTGACAGGTGTAGTTCAACCGTAAGCGCTTAGCGCGCTACTGTCGAGGTCAAACAAACTTGTTACCACATTTTTACATGGAATCCGACCCCCGTGATTTGCACATTCAGTTATTTTGTCACAGGGGAAGGTCTACGTTTGTCTGCGTGTGTCCTATGTTCAGAATTGTCTGTATAATGTTAGCGTCTTGTGGAGACATCCATGCTTCCTGTGAGCACTGTTTCCCGCATTAATACTAAGTATGTCTTCCTTGACATTGGCAGGAAGACTGTTTTTATAGAATCTTTCGGCTATATTTAATATGTATGATCTTATAGTGGGCATGGATGTCTCTCTGTGTATGTCAGTTATCCTGGAATAGCGGAGCCACCCCAGTGCCTGCCTAAGACAGCTGTTTTGCACTACTTGTAATTTATTAAAATGGCTTTCTGTCATCGAACAGATGGCCTGGCATCCATATGTTAGGATGGGTCTTATTATTTGCCTGTATATTTTAATTTTGTTATCTTTACTGACTCCACTGTTGCGTTTCAACAGAGGGTATAGAGCTCTAATGGCCGCTTTGGCTTTTTTGACTCTGTCTTCTACGTGTGGTCTGAATGTTAATTCCCTATCTAGGTGCACACCAAGATACTTGACTGAGCGTTTTGTTTCTATTAGTTGTTCTTTTATTTTTAATTTGTTTAGAATTCTACTAGAGTTTCCTCTCCTTTTTTTAGTGAGTATCATGCTCTCAGTTTTAGTAGCGTTCAGTCTCATTTTGTTTGCATCTAAATAGGGAATCAACGTCCTGTTTATATGGATATCGAGCCTTCTGTTCGCGATTTCTGCAAGTTCTTATGATTTGTACAAACAGGTGTCGTCGGCGTACAGTGCCGTCTGTACACCATTAGTACCCATTGGCATGTCATGGGTCATAATCGTGTACAGATGCGGCGAAAGTACCGAACCCTGGGGTACCCCCGCTATTGCATTAAATGGTCCTGTTAATGTTTTGTTGATTTTAATGTAAAACGTTCTGTCTTGTAGGTAGGATTGAATCGTTTTTACAATGTAAATAGGAAATTCATTTATAAACATTTTGTAGATAAGCCCACAGGTCCAGACGGTATCAAACGCCTTTTCCGTATCTAAGGCGACCAAAACTGTTACTTTATTGTTGTTATATGCCTCTTTTGCTTGATGAGCTATTCTTATAACTTGTGCTATAGTCCCGTGTCCTTCGCGGAAACCGTACTGTTCCTGTGGGATTATTTGTTTGTCCTGTTCAATTACGTGTAGTTTGTTTAGTATTATGTTGTCAATTAGTTTCGTAAGTGTGTTAAGAAGTGATATGGGGCGGTAACTATCTATATTCTTTTTACTTTTCCCTGTTTTGTGGATCGGTATGATGTTCGCGATTTTCAGTTTAGTGGGATAATATTGTATTCTAAGTACCGCATTAATAATGTAGTGTATTTGTACTATTGTTTTCCTTGTTATATTTTTTAACATTAGGCCCGTGATTTGATCTGGTCCCGGCGATTTTCTCTTGTTTAATTTGTCAATAGCAATTTTAACATCTCTCGGCTTGACCAGCTGATTGGTCGGAAAATTTTGGCTAGGGAGGATCTGATGTCATTGACCACGCCCTCTATTATTTGCTGCTGGATATTGTTTTCTATGTTATTAGTAAAATTTTGCTCAAAATATGTACCGAACGCTTCCCCTTTTTGTGTGTCTGTGATGTATTGTGTGTTATTGTCCTCAAGTGTGGGTAGATGCATAAACGGTTTCTTATATCGCTTTGTCATCTTCCACACTGAGTTGTCTTGTGTTTTGAGGCCTCGTAGTGTATCTGTCCACTTTTCGTTTTTTAAATCTCGTATGGCTGTGTTGATGGCTTTTGAAATGTCTAGTAGTCTGATTCTGTCGTCTCCTTGTCTGTGTCTTTGCCATCTTTTCCGTATGTTGTTTTTGTTGGTAATCATGTCTTCTATTTCAGGTGTTAAGTTTTCTTGATGAGATTTAATGTGTTTTACTTGTGTGGAGGCGTCTCTAGCTTTAATCAAAGTGTTTGTTAGTTTTTCTACTTGTTCGTCCAGTTCATTCGGTGTGTTAATGTTGTTGTTTATTACGATGTCTCTGTCCAGTATTTCCCTGTAGATCGTCCAGTTTGTTGTTTTGTAGTCGTAATATTGTTCGTTTTGTCTTTGTATGTTCTTTCTTGTCTTAATTTCAAGGCTGATCGGGTCGTGGTCTGAATTGAGTGTCGGGATCGTCCGTAAGTTGTGAATGTTTTCTATGTTTTTTGTTATTGCAATGTCTAGTGTACTGGGTGTTTGTCCTGTGAAAGGGAAAAACGTCGGTACGTCTGTGTTGTGAATTATGTATTGGTTGTTTAGTGCGCATGCGCTCAAAGTGTTACCGTTTTTGTTATTTATGGCCAGATTTGCGTCCCACTCTTTTTTTTGTGGCATTTAAATCCCCGATTAGCATTACTTTCTCCCCTGTGGACATAAGGTTGTGTATATCGATATGATTGAATTTGTTTAGTGGTTTATTATAGGCCCCTACTATAGTTATGCCCCCTATTTTTATTATTGCATGCTCTATGCTAGACACTACATTATTTACGACTGCATATGTTAGGTTTCGTTTAATAAAGATAGCCACGCCCCCTTTCGGTAGGTCTAGTCTGTCTTGCCTTTCTCATATTTCTAGTTACGGAGTGCTGCTCCTGGCTACCAATGCAGCCACATTTTCGATTGGATTTAAAAATTGTGTCAATATTATACCAATGTCAATGTTGGTCCGCGTTACCTTATATTTTAAAAATAATAATGCCAATTATTACAAGTTGTCAAAGTAATAAGTCTATTTTCTCTATAATTTAGAATATTTATTATAGGTTGTGCGTAATAAGATCTTCTACGCCATTTAGTATGCCAAGAATGCTTATCTTGCTTTGCAGTAGTAGTAGGTATATATTTTCGGAACTTAGTCGTATGTCTGTTTGTTAACTGGTATTAATAGCACAAACGACAAGACGAATTTAACAGTAATTCTGCAATGGGTGGAGAATTTATACACAAAGATTTAGGTGCATTAAATATTAATTAGTGACAAAATTAAAAGCGGCGAATTTAATTATTAGTTTTACAAAATTAAAACCAATAGGCGTGTGTTTTGTGTGGAACAATATGGCGGAAAATTATGTTCGAATTTACAAATTTTTACTTGTACCATTTCTGATTATAGGCCAGTTAATGAAGATATCCTATTTTGAACATTTCACATTAATTATAAAAGTTTTCAAACTTTGTAATAATAATCGGCTACTTTAAATAACACTAAGTTTAAATTTGCAACCATTTCCAAGTTCCGGAACTAGTTAATTTATAGCAAACTGGCCAGGGCTGCCGAGAGCCAGGTCGGGCCCCGGGACAATTTTCCAGGTCGGGCCACGCGACGATTTTACAAAAAAAAAAACAGCCATATTTCTAAAAAAAAAAGTCCTCAAGCAAAAACTTCTCCTCTTTTTTACTAAAATCTCAAAAAAAAAGATCCTCTCTCTTGTGACGAAGTTCTAAAAAAAAAACGTCGTGACCTTAATTTGCCGGGCCCCCATTTAAGCCCGGGCCTCGGGAAATTGTCCTGGCTACTGCCCCCTCTCGTCGGCCCTGAAAATGGCGCTTTTGTTTATAAGGTTGAGAAAAAAATTGCAAAAGTGCTGCAAACTTGAAGCCACTGTATTATTTTCAACATTATATCAAATTTGCAACTTTTTTGAAAGTCAGGAACATGATTTTTTTTTTTTATAATAGCGTTTTTGTCAGACAAAAAAATACAAAAGTGCTGCATACACTCATACAACCCAGAACGTATTTTAAACGTAATACTCGTTTAATTTTGGTATTGGTTGATTCCGTATACGTTTACAGTTGACGATTATTATACATACCGTGTTTTAAACGATATATTATACGTTTTTTATATACATCGTATGGTATATAATTGTAAATTTTTCTACGTTTAAATCTAGTTAACAATATACGACTATTTTTAGTTTGCGATGAACTATTTAAATAGAGTGGGCCTAAATGTACGTTTAGGTGTTTTTAAATTAAATTCGTATAAATTTACATAATATTACAATATGTGGTCTTCGCTTATAATTCCCGTTTAAATTTCGTCTTGGTTGTTTTTTTAAACATTTACCATCTACCATTTTTATACTTAACGTTTTTTAACAGATAAATTAAACGCTTTTGTTTGTCGATACTAGTTAATATACCTATATTATTCTACTTTTAAATATAAGTCACCTTAAACGCATAATACCAGTTTACGATGAACGAGTAGACAGAAGTAAATAATATGTATATATTTAGGTTTATTTAAATTAAAAGCTTATAGATATATTTATTTACATTACATCCATATTTTTTTAATTATATTACCTGCAATATTTATAACAAATTCCCCATACACACGAAACTATTTTTAGATGGCGGATGGAGGATGACGTACTAGTGGTACGGTCTTTTCTCATTTCTACTCATGGGTATGTATTATTGTTCAGTGTAGGGAATGGTTTGTGGCAGCAGCTCATCCATTTTCATTTGTGTGCACGTTCTGTTGCATTGTATGTTGCTTTGGCGTCCTGGCCTTTACGATATTGATTAAAAGCTTAGGTAAGTTTTTACTAATGTATTAATTTAGCTACTCCTTTAATAATTGTTGCATTTTACAACAACTACTGTTTTATAGGTAGGGTTTAGTGTGTAAAAGGCTTATAGAAACTCCAAAACATAACCTTACTTTTGTATCTCTTATTTTTTACGTATTTTTTTAGGCTACCTAGTTATTCCAAACATACTTATTTTCCTTTTTTTGGTCAGTTGTTTTTTTATTTAACAAAATATCTAAAATAACCCTGTCTTGGCGTCATCTACGTAGAAAAATAGCGCAAAATGTTCAAGATGCTTTAAAGTCAAATCATTTTTTTTTATTCCGAATGAAGATAACATTAAGAAGACTTCGGACATTAATATCATCTGATTCTATTATTTATAATAATTTCCAAGAAAATAATACTAATTTAACTTCGGAGCTTTTAGAAAATATTTCACCTGAAATTGAGTTACATTTTGGTTATAGAAATGGGGGTGAATCAAGCGACTTAACCGACCGAACGAATAGGTGTGCCATGCAAGATTGGCTTAAGTTAGCTAAGGCCCATCTAGGACACAACATATCCAAAGTGTTAAGCTAAGATTTTAATTTTCATATTTTTATATTTATATTTTATTGTGTATTTTTTGGTATTTATTTATTTTTTAGTATTTTAATGTATTATTTTGTACATATAACAATCCTAAATATTTAGGCCAATTACAACCAAAATAAAAACACGAGTAATGCCTATTTCTGGTGTATACACACCTGCTATGGATGAAAACCACACTGTCATTTAAGAAATATTAACATTTTTCCATGGTCTGTTTTAGAAATTTTGTTTTGATCACTTTATTTAATTTGTGTTTGAAATACATTTAAAACAATATCAGGTAGACGCATTTTACACATTAATAAAAAATCATACAAATATATAAAATATCGCGACGAATTGATAACCTCCTCCTTTTTTGAAGTCGGTTAATAAGATAAATTTAATTTAGACGTATAAAAAATAAAAAAAATATACGTTTATAGGGCGGACATTTTCACGAATATATTTGGTAGTACATCAACCGTATTGAACACGTATTGAAGTACCTAAAAAAAACGTAATTTATACCAAAGTGTGCTGCCTGGGAAGTTTTTGAAATAGCTATTCCAATTTGCAACCTTTTATTTGGTAAAGAAATATTTTTTTTTTGTAAAAATATCAAAATAATTTTTAATTTTCCTCTAATTTTGCCAAAAAAGAATGCAAGAGTTTTGAAAATTGGTTGCAAATATTACTATTATTTTTCTTAACAATCTGGTAAATTTGCAACCTCGGACAAGGTCCGGACCTTAAAAAAATTAACAAAAATCAACAATTCGCACATATTGCAGTCGCCAAAAAATTTTAAAAGCATTGACAGTCTTACAGAACAATTTAAATACCTTCCTATAAATAAATGCAAATTTGCAACGCTCCAAGATTAATGCAAATGATTGTAAATTGTCTATGACCAATCTTGCATTGCGAAATTAATAGAGAAGTGTCTAGGGCAACAAAAAAATGGTTCCACTGACATCATTAGAAAGATTGTTAATTATTTTCCAGAGTTGTTGTGAATCATTTTTATTATTGTTAATAAAATTTTGATAATAATTAAATTTAGATTTTTTAATTGAGTTTGTTACTTTGTTTCTGTAATATTTATACTCATATTTTAAATTTTCGTTGTGAGGATATTTTTTAATTTGCTTGTGTAAATTATTTTTTGTATTTATTGTTTTAAGTAACTCGTTATTCATTCAAGGTGTCAGTTTATATTTTTTCCTATATACTTTAATATTAATAATACGTTTAAGTTTGAAGTTATAGTAAGGCTGGAAGTAGACTATGTAAAAAAATAATTTATTTCAGTCCTGTTGTACAAATTTTCCTTTTTTTCCCTCGTAGATGCATAAAACAATTACCAAAATAGTTGGCATATACTACGTCCATACTAATGTTACTAAATAAATTTATTCGAAAAATTTTTCACAGTCCACTAACAGGTTTTCCAGAACATTTCGTGTCGTCGTTTTTGATTTATATTAAAAGTGTGGCTGAGAGATAAAACATTTTTAACCCTACATCCTCAGTTGTTTGTATTCAGAAAATAAATTTATTGTTAGAGAAAATGTGAAAACGGTTTGCATTCCATTTTTTGGGCTTGGCTGAGCATCAGGCAGCGTCACAGACAGTAGTGTGTGTGAATGAAATATTTATTCGAATATATTTTTGTTCTTTTTATTTTTATCTTCTTGCCTTATTCACTTGTTAGTAACGGTTTATTATAATTTCGTTTATGAACTTGTTAGAGGTGAAAATATTATCTCGGAAAATGTTTGATAAACACAACTGCGATACAATTTAATTGGAACTGTAAAAAGTTATGGATGAAAATATTCAATTGGACATTAAAATAATATTTGTATTTGCAATTTAAATTTTTTAAAGCTGTTATATGAGGGTTGTGGGTTTGGCATTAGGATAAAATAACTGAAGTGCTTAGAAATTAGATTTAAAGCACGTATTCAAATTTTAAGACATTATAATGTTAAAAAACTTTGAAATAACATTACTATAGTAGATTCGTGATCGAGCCGGAGTAATATATCTATCAGATCAGGAAATTCAGGTGTGGATACCTATATTATTATTTACAGGGTACTTAAAATCATTTAAAAATACATTTTTTTTTTGTATATATTTTATTGAGTATTATTTCGGTATGTAGGTACATTACAAAATGTTTTTTGAGTTGCATTTGCAATTGTATGTAAATGATAGAGTTACCTGTTTGAGTAAATTAACAACAAGGTATATAACAAATATTTTTCAAGACCTACAAATTTGACTAGTAGGTATACCTACATTAAATTGTTTAAATCGATATTCATCATTGACTTCTTGGAAATGTTTGATGTCAAGGTAAAAGTTAATGACAAGTGGAGAAAAAGGTTTCAGCTTAGATTAAAAAAAGTAATCTGAGGGTTTAAAATCTATAAATGTGACTATAATTGTATTAAAAAATGTAAATGGGATAAATTAGATTATAGAAATCTATAATTTAACAGTTAATCATTAGTTTATCATCTTCTTGGAGATTACTAATGCCATGGAAAAACCAAAATGATAACGAGGGGGTAGGATTATAAGATGATTATCTACCTAGAATTTGGTATGAAACTAAGATAGGCAGTTGCAGTTAGTATCTTGATCAGTTCCTAATTTTACCTTCTATATTATCTATTATAGTAAGAAGTTGTGGTTATTTTCGTGACAGTAGTATTGAAAAATGCAGTGTAGTTTAAGTTTAAAGTTTACACATAAAAAAGTGTCCGTTGTCAGTTAACGAGAAAATATTTGTAAGCAATGTTTATAATTGCATCAGAATGGTAAATTCTTCGTGAATAAAAGAGTGGAGTTGTTAAACCCCCAAAGAAAAATGTAGGAAATAAGAAAAGAGTGGAATTTACTAAATAAATTAAAAGCGGAATAAGAAAAAAAGTTCACGAATTTTATTTTAAAAAAGAGATAATAACCCTAAGCAAGGTTTTGGACGCAATCAATAGTGATTTGTATTTTCCTAAAATGGGAAAGACAAAACTACAGGAAACTCTAATACATTTGAATTTCAAGTGGGATAAACAGGACAGGAAAGCTGCACTTATTGGTTCTGAGGAAATTGTTTGTTGCCTCAGAAAGAACCATTTTTAAATTACGTGCAGAAGGTTACCCAGTTAGCAAAATGTGGCAGAACCCAAGTATTTAATCTTCACGTGAGGTTTTTTTTGGCAAGATTATCTACAGAATTGAAGGTTCCTCCTGGTAACCAAAGACTACCATAAAGATATGAACACTGATGTTTTTGAGTAATATTTTCCACATATTCAATTCAATTCAACTGATTGTAAATAGTATTACATACATAAAAATGTTTTACTTATTTCTAAAATATAATAATTATAAAATGTCCTACAGGGCTTATATCCACGCTAGGTTAAGTGGCTTGTGGCTTTTAGACCTGTGAGGCATTTTAACGAGTTTTAAATAATGTAATTGGTTTTTAAAGGAATGTAACAAATTTTCAATTAAACAGTTTTAATTTTACTATTTCAAGATTCAAGAGTGATTGATCAGATGTCGATTAGGCAAAGACTTGGTAATTATACATGTCATTACTATTAAAAACAAAAAACAATCAAAAATCAGTAGAAAGGAAATTTAATTTAGGTAATTTTTGATATAATTAATTACTTCTTTTTAAAAACTTTTAAAATTGGATATTTCTTTTTTATATATATATCAAAAAAAAATACATGTGCCGCGGTGGAACACCATATAAATACGGGACATGAGTTTGACTACACAGAGATAAAAATTTTAGGAAAAGAAAACAGATACAAGAATAGGTTATTTCTGGAAATGTACTACATTAATAAAACTAAAAGCACTATTAATTATAAATCTGACATAAACCAACTAAGTAACATTTATTGTAATATTCTAAATAAAATTTAAGTATCACTCTGTACAATATTAAAAATCATTTAGTTTTATCTCAATTATTTCTAGTCTACACTTTTTATTTTTAATTTTATCAACTCGTTAAATTTTTAAAGTGTCCACTGTCCGAAAGTTTGTTTAAGTGTAATGCTGTTTTTATTTAAAATTTTATTCGATTGACTCAAATCCTGTAAGTAGTAATTTTAAATTATTTTATTAGTGTATTGTTTCATTTAAAAATCTTGTAGTTCGCTCCTGATGAAGCTATTAAACAATGGCGAAATATTGAGCAAATAAGGAAAAGAGTTTTATTTCTTAGGACCGCTTACCTGATATTGGGTCCTATGATTGAACGTTTATGTTATCCATAACGTACATGTTAGGTCGAATTTTAACAGTAACTAAGCAAGTTTGTATGATGGAAAACTGTTAAATTAGAACATAACAGGCGGAAAATAACAGTAATGTGTTGGAAACCGTTTTTCATCATACGAACTTGCCTAATTACTGTTAAAACTGAGCCTAACATGTACGTTATGGATAACGTAAACGTTCAATCATAGGACCCATTATCTTCACTTAAAAATATATCTATATATATATATATATATATATATATATATATATATATATATATATATATATATATATATATATATATAGATTTTTGGGCCGAAGAATAGAAATGAGTTTTGGGGCGCTGTTTTACTAAAAAATTCAACAATATTTGAATTTAATTTTGATCGAGTATCTGTAGTTTGTTATATTTGTGGATAAGATTTTTGTTCATGAAATATTCTTATTAAACATTAATAAATATATATATTAATCAAATATTTAGCATACTGGTTTCTTGGTATAGATTTTGTGTGGAGAATAATCTATTTTTTCTAAATATTATTTTTAGGATTAAATTTTGTACAATTTGTAAAATTATTTAATGATGTTTTGTAAGCTGCGCCCACTGATCTGTATTATTTTATTGGATAGGATATAGGCTATATTTAACATACTAAAAAACCGTTCCACCAAGGAGACCGGAAGTGCAACAATACTGGCCGATTTGGGCAAATTATGGTGGGTTCACAGAACTGAAATTTGGGATAATTTGACATACCTAACCTATAATATGATTAGTTTTTCTTCTTATTCTTCTTCTATTCCTTTTGCGGGCGATGTCCTTCGGGAAAATTCACCCATGATTTGATTTTTTATGAAAGAAAACATAAAAATGGAAACGTGAAGCATATTGTATCTTCAGGAATGAACGTTTATTGTTTATTTCATACTCTTTTTAGTTTGTTTTCCACAATACAAACATCTCATCGTAGCTTGTTGACACAATTAAATGACAAATGTGATGACAAATGGAAACAGAGGTTACGTTAAATAACATCCGGTCCGCCATATTATTTGCCCAAATCGACCAATTTTTCGGAACGTTTTTTAGGGGGTTATATCCTATCCAGTAAAATAATACAGATCAGTGGCTGCGCCCTATGCTGGGATACGGTATCTTATAATAGATTCCACTAGTGAGGAGTATATTAGCAATTTTTTTGATAAAAAATGTCGCGCAATTCATAGAATTTATGCATTAATAGTCGTAATCGTCTATTAACATAACCAATATGATCTTTCCACTTTAAATATTGGTCAAGTGGTACCTTAAGATATTTTATAGAGTTTGTTTGCTCAATGTATTGACAATTGCATTTATCTTAATTGATACAATGGGATGTAGAAGAAGGTCATATACCTAGTTTTGCTAATATTTAAAGATAACATGCGTTTTTTCAGATCCGACTCGGTGGTCCTTGCGACACCCTCCTATGTGGAACCAGTAAAGATAAGTGCAATATCATGTGCATAACATATAATGTGACCTTTAAAATTGTTTATTTTAGTTATACTGTCTATGTATATGAGAAACAATATTTGTCCTAAAACAGTACCTTGGGGTATTCCGGTTTGTACTACTAAAACTGGGCCAATTTTAACTCGTTGCATTTCTTTGTGTTAGTTTTCCATTAGGTAATTGTTTAGTTTTTCTATCAGCTGTTTATGATTTACTGTATTGAAGGCCTTTGGCCAGATCCAAAAATATTGCCAAGCATTTTGTTGAACTGTCCAAGGCGCTCACACTAGTATTAACAAAATCCATTATGGCGTTCTCGGTATTAGAGTTTTTTACAAAGCCAAATTTCCTATCAGTAATTATATGGTGCTTATCCCAGAATTCGACGAGTCTTTTCTTGATGCTCAATATATTTATGACCGATATATACGCCTGTAGTTAGTTATTTGAGAATTTTTACCTGATTTAAAGATAGGAGTGACATATGAAACTGTCCATTGGTGAGGTACCAGATCAGTTAGAAAACACAGGTTTATAATGTGTATTAACGGTTCTAATTTATAGGTATGTATAGTTTTTAGAGTTTTTGTCGTTATTTTATCTAGTCCGGGAGCAGAATTATTTTTTAATTTTGAAATAATTATCATCAATTCTGTTTTTGTCACGGGTTTAAGGAAGATTTGTTTTATAACATTATCTGACATAAAGTTTTCTGGTAAGTTAGTTTTAGGAATTTTGCTTCTCATATTTTCACCTATATTTACGAAAAACTTATTAAATATCATTTATTATATTTCAGATTTTTTTATAATTTGACCCTGACTCATTTTCTTGATTTTTATAATAGAATATTTACCAAAGGGTTCATTTATAGCAATGGATAACGCTAGTTACCATTCCCGTCTAATTGAACGTATGCCAAATACTTCATGAAAGAAAGATAATATCATTAAGTGGTTAACAGTCAGAAACATTAACTTTCCAGAAAAATCAATAGATATACTACTAGAAATTGTGAAATTAAATAAATCTCCAGTACGTTATGTAGAGGATAAACTTGCAAAACCACATGGTATTGATGTTGTGCGTATTCCTCCCTATCACTGCAAACTAAATCCTATTGAACTGATATGGGCACAAGTTAAAGGATCTGTAGGTCGACATAATACGACATTTAAGTTAAAAGATGTAGAAGCATTATTAAAAACCTCCATATCACTTATTGCGAAGAAAAATTGGCAAAAGACAATCGAGCATACATGTGTTAAATGAAAAAGAAAACATGTGGAACCTTTAATAATATCAGTAAATAATGTCTCATCAAGTGAATATAATGATCTAGAGACTTTCATGTTTCCTGATTTTCGAAAGTAAGTAAGCATATCTATTTTATATCTAAGGGTTATAATCATATTGGTAAAAAAGGAGTAGGGTCTGGCGGCGCGGCGTTGAGACCAACCAATTAACGCTGCCAGAAACTAAATCACCAAAAAAAGCTTAAAAGCGTGCAAGACTGCATCTCTTCGACCATCTGATTTTCGATAATATCAAGTAGGAATTCGTCTATATCGCGACATCGGATCAGTAGGTCACACCACGTAGGTCTGTTTATCAAAACCAGCAGTTCCAAGCAAATAAACCATACTCTTATATTATCATAACATCCAAAACTAAGTAATAAAGATAGTTATTCCTAATAAGCGGCGAAAAGCTCTAAGTTTTAGCAATATATAATTAACGTAATGAAAATGCTTACAAAATAGAAATAAAATTAAGAAAAATAAATAAAAACCAAAATATGTTTTTACCCACAATGTTTCCTATCAGCAATGAAACCTCCAGTACAACAAAAGTCGAAGCTATTTGAAGCTAAGACATTTTGTATCCAGCATCAAAACAAATATACTACACCCCACTTTTGTTGCAAAAAATTTTTTTCGTAAATTCAGTTTAGAGCTGCCCTTACGATAGTTTTTAAAATGGAACAAAATTTGATTGATTTCCAATGGACAGATAGGAAAGAAAATATTTTTTAAGATTAAATTAAAAAATCAAAGTGAGAGGCTTGGACAGGATATAAATATACAATATTTATTAATAAAACTCAAAATATTATCAATTTCAGATATCAATTTGTTTTTTAATATCTTCGTGAAGTTAATAACATTATTTTCTGAAATACATGCCAAATTGAATTGATGAGACAAATATCAAGAAGAGATTGGAAATTAGCAGGATAAGATTGTTTATACATTAGAAAAAAATTTAGAGGCCCCATCCATTATTTCCTGTGAGCTGTTAAAAAATTACATCTGAAGTTCCGTTTCTACAAATTTACAAATGGCCAGGAATATAGTTGGATCGACAAGTAGACAGGACCCGCTCTAGCCTTCATGTCACCCCGGACAAACAATTTGCCACTCCATACATATATATATATATATATATATATATATATATATATATATATATATATTGTTTTTAAATGGCATACAGGCGTTCATAAAGCCCATTTGATTTACATTTATCTAAAATTATCATCAACCAGTTTTTTTTAAATATGATTTATTTAAAAAAATATATGTAATACATAATAAACATTTAAAAAAGAGCAAAACTTAAAAGTACTAGTACATATAAGGTGGATTTTTATTGCTATACTTATATTCTATTAAGAAAGTACAAAAAATTATTGCATAACCAAATAGAGAAATTTTACATTTCCGCAAATGTTTTTATTACATCTTTTAAGTTAATTTGATTAGCAATTTCATGCTTAATCGCTAAAATGGCCAACCCATAAAGACGATTTTGTGTTTTAGTTGAACGTAAAAAGTTATTAATCAATTTTAATTTGGAAAAACTTCTTTTTCCACTTGTAACTGGTATAAACAGCAATACTCTTGATGAAACACTTAGGTTTGGGGCACAATTTAACATTGTTATTAATTTTAGAAAAGTGCCTGGGTTTTTTTTGCCCATACGCCCAGATACTGCACAAATTTCTTCTGCTAATTCTACTACATTAACATCAACAGAATCACCGTGAGTTAAAATACTTTCTAGATCGTTGCAATACTTAAAAAAAATTTCTAGACATGCCCTTTTCATCATTGAAAATAATTACTTTGTTCAAATCTAGTATCTATTGCATTTAGTGCCTGGTCAATTATAAAATAAAAAAAATCTCGTGCTTCGGATAAGAAATTCCTTTTTTGTCTTCTTACTTGGTGTCGTGGTATTGTTGATTTAAAATTGGCTTCAACGTCAATTTTGTCAGTCAATTCTCTCGCATTGACAATAGTTTCATTAAAAGATTTATCCGATCGAAGATCCTGAAAATTTTTTTTGCAATTTTGCAAAAGATCAAATGCAGATGCTAAATCATAATCTTTTGTCTGCAACAATTTGCTTATTGGATAATTACAGTTTAAAATGTTATACCAAAGAACTATTGAACACAAAAATGTAAATTGTTTAATACAACTTAATAAACCCGAGGCTTCGTCCCTTATTAAATTATCAATTTCTCCATTCTCATAAATGCTTATAAAGGCGTCTTATACGCCTCCGATATAAAATCTTAAAGGCTTTAAAGCCTCTATCCTACTCTTCCATCTAGTATCACTTAATGGTTTTAAAGTTAAACAAAGAAGACTTGCCCAACGAAAAGTAGATGCTGAAAAACACATATATTTTCTGAATCATATTAAAGAAATTAGCGCCTTCCAAAGATGCTTTGACTATATCGTTAACTACTAGATTGACAGAGTGACTACGACATGAAACGTAAAAAGCTCGCGAAATTAGGTTCTTAATCCTACATTGCATTCCTGATTTATCGTTCCACATATTAGACCCGTTGTCTCTTATATGTAAAGTTAAACCCAAATTATTAAGTTCTGCAATTATAATTTCAAACATTTGCTTTCCTATAGACCTTCCAACTGGAAAAAAACCCAAAAAGCTTTCATTAATTTTAATTTCACCTCATCTTGATTGAAATCAGTTTTATTGATTGAAACATACCTGATTACAAGAGTCATTTGCTCCACCTTAGAAATATCAGGAGTGCAATCTAAAATTATCAAATAATATTTGCCTTTTTTTTATTTCATTAATAATATACGATTTCACACTTTCATGCAACAGGTCTATTATCTCGTTTTGAATATTTTTCCGAAGATAGGAGCTTTCGTTTCTTCATTTTTAAGCACCCTACGTACATGTTCTTTCATGATGAGATCAAATTCAGATAGCAGCTCAACTATTTTTATGAAGTTACCTTTAATATGCTCAAATAGCTTGTCGTTTGTATCTTGGAAAGCCTGACAATTTTTACCAAGCATTTTAGTGATTGCTACGATTCTTAAAAGCACTTCTTGCCAGTGATTTATTTCAGTGTTAATAAGTCTTTGGGAATCCGCATCTATAGTTTTACAACACTTTAATCTTAGGTTCAGTTTTAGAAAAGATTTTTGGGACTGAATATGGTTTTTAAAAATTTCGTAGTCTTCCAACTTTTAAACCCGTCCTATGAAAGGGAACTAAATACACAGCCAAAAATTTTGCAGCAAAAGCAATATACGCAATTTTTTGAGACAGAGTACACTAGCCAATCTCTTAAAATTTGCTCTTCATTACTTAAAATTCTTTTATAATAATTAGAGTTAAATTTTCTACCAGTCTCATCGTATGGAAATCTATAATTATTGTATAATGGTTTAGGTAGACCTTGCCTTACAAAAAAGATTCTTTCGGCGTCTGGTAGTATCATTGGCCAGAGTGCTGGATCTGTATGCTTTCTGTAAATGCCACGTTGCTATCAATAGTGCTCTCATTTGGCGACAAAAGGCTGCCACTGTCAGTTGCAAGTATCAGTCCAGGTATATCGTTCATTTGTTGGTCCTCATTTTTCTCAAGCGATTCTCTGTTGTCAGTGTCTTTCAATGCTGTCTTTGATATAGAAAATTTTGAACTGTAACACTTTAATTTGAACACCCGATAGATTCTACGTGAGCTGAACATGCAACTGAAATTTGGGTTTTAAAATTATTTGTACCATACTGAATATAGTCACAGTTTGCTTTATGAAAAAGAGGTCCCAATTTATTACATTCATTATAATATAACAGGAAACGGTTTTGTACTCATTAATTTACAGAAATGAGTTAAACTCGATATTATAATAAACACTATATTATTTGTAAATGTGCGAATGAATAAACAAGCAGGCGTGAAATGATCTAGTTTTGCATTTATTTGTACTCGTACTACTCGTCCATGTACAGCCTGTAGAGAGCGCGCGTGGCTGCTTCGCCAAATCCAGCTGTCTCGTTCCGTTTTTATTTGGGTAAACCAAGTCAACGAGGCAGCTAGCGCAAAAGAGAAGCGCGCAACTGAAATCTAATTGTATCGTTACAATACTGATATTAAATGTGGCGGCTAGATACAATATTATTATATTTCTATATTCTATATCCATGAGCGGAATAGTCGCAAAATTGTTTTAAAACGACTTGCGGTATTTTCATCCGGAAAATATTTTATAATCGATATAATTATGTTGTTTCATTTATTATATATTATTTGAATATAGGTACGAGGATACCTAGACTAGTGTGATTCGTCAATCACTATTTGGTGTTTTAGGTGCCAATGTACTAAAATATGAAGCATTGTCATTATAATTAAAGATGATCTATGAAACCTTCGTTCTGTCGGTGCACTATGCTGATTGAACACGAGAGGTTTCCGCAAATGCCTGTAGTTAAAAAGAGAGATCAACAGATCCATGAGACAAGCAATATGACTGCTTAAAACCACGCTATTTTGTGCATAGCAAATGTTTTCAAAAAAGCAGCAATATATTTCCCTATTTTGGTAAATTTATTAATACCAATTCTTTGGGCAGTGCATTTACCGTTCTGACGGTTTCAAAATAATAGTGTTGGATGGCTACTGATGGATTTTTTAACATAGTTTTTAAAAATTATCGGTAATTAATTATAAATTTTCGAGGTTTGGTTTTGGGCAAATTTACTAAAAAAGCTAATCCAAGATCTGTGAGGTCACTGTGAGAAACTACTATTTTTTTTCTTTTTTTTTTTTTTCGATTGGGGCCATCATGTTTAATATATAGGACGAAAAAAAAAATACGTTTTTCATTATATTTTTGTCGTTCTAATAAATAGATGGTTTAAAATTGATACACCAGGTTTTTTTGAGATGACAAATCATAATTTGAGCCTAAATATTACATACCTGATAAAGGGGGCTAGTTACAAGGGGCTTATTACCTTTAACGCCACCCTAACTTTATATGCGCGCCAATGGTGGGTAAGTAATATCAATTTGTATTAGACATTTTCATGTTCTACGTTTTTGTCTTTTCCTTTTTTTTTTTTTTTCGAAATATGTAATGTTTTATAATGCCACGTTTGCCAAAAAAACCTGATTAAATAATTAAGGTAGTTCACTAGTAAAACGGCTTTTCTTAAGAATCTTAAAAATCTGCAAAACGAGATATTAACAATCAAAATGTGAATAATTAATACTCTTGAAACCCTGTCATGTACACATGCAATGTATTTATTTCAAGATATCTCGAAAATGGTTCTTACTATATTTTTTAAAAACTAATGTAATGTAAATCAAGAAGTAAATATTTACAAAACTAAGCGTTTAAAAAAAAAGAAAGAGACAAAAAACGCAAAACAAAAATATCAAAATTTTAATAACTCCAAGTTGAACTTTTACACCTTGTAACTTCAAAACCTGTTTAAATTTCAACATGTGGTTTTTAAAATTATAATTTTACACTTTTTGTAAACGTTTTGTTAATTGTTAGTCTATAGATCGATTGCTTTGAAAATAGTGATGAAACAAAGGCAAAAATGTCAAATTATTAAAAAATCCAAGTTCAACTTTCACATCCTGTAACTTCAAAACTTGGTAAAATTTCAAAATGTGGTCTTTTAAAGTGTGTTTCTGTCCTTTTTCTTAATATTTCTTTAAATTTTGAAGTCTAAAGAATAATTAGTTTGGAAAAGGTGATGAAACAAAGGCAACAATGTCAAATTGTTAAAAAATCCAAATTCAACATAAACGTCCGGTAACTTCAAAATCTGTTTAAATATCAAAATGTTGTTTTCAAAATTATATTTATACACTTTTTGTAAACATTTTATCAAATTTTGGTAAGATTAATTATTTTGGAAATGGCGATGAAATAAAGGCAACAATGTCAATTGTTAAATATTCAGTTCAACTTCAAAATTTGTTGAAATTTCAAGGTCTTCAAAAATATGTTTCTACAGTTCTTGTTAATATTTCTTTAATTTTTGAAGTCTATAAATTAATTAGTTTGGAAATGGTGATGAAACAAAGGCAAAAATATCAAATTGTTAAAATATCCATTTTCTAATTTGGCATCCTGTAACTTCAAAATCTGTTTAAATTTTAAAATGTGGTTTTTAAAATTATATTTCTACACTTTTTGTAAACATTTTATCAAATTTTGAAGTCTCTGGCTCAATTAGTTTAGAACTGGAGATGAAATAAAGGCAACAATGTTTATTCTGCCTGCCCTGATGGACAGATGGATACATTTTTACCACATAGGCTCACTGCTCTTACCTCTGTAATTGCAAATATTGTAATTGTGTGAGACTCAATATACCGTACTGAGAAACTGTACTGAGAAACCTGATTATTGAAAATATATACAGGGTGTCTGTAAAAGGTCTTTACAAAAACATACCACATATTCCTTAGACCAAAATAGATTTAAGTAAAATTACCTTGGTACAAACTTGCTTCGTTTGGGCTCCAGAGGGCATTAAGTTACAATTTTTAAATCGTTTTTCCCATATAAATTTAAAACAGCATATGCGATTTTGCTGAAATTTGGTATATTGGTAGAGTTTTATGTGGCAAAAAAAATGGTATTAAAATTTTGTCCGATAATAATACATATGCGTAGAACTTGATTTTTTAAATAATTGCACCTTTAAAAATTCTACGCCAATGGAAAAAAAGGAGTTTGAGTTGTAATGAAGTCAATTTTTCTCAGACAATTTATTTTCAATTTTCATTATTAATCAATTTATTTTCATTTTTCATTATTAATAAATATTAATCGCGGTTGAACTGCTAATTTTCAGATGCGCGAACGCCACTCAAATTCTCGATGCGCGATAGATTTGAACGTAAGTGGGATTTTCGACTGGGAGAGGGACATTTGTTTGAACGATAGCGGAGATGCTATTAAAATTATTAGTTCGATATAAATTTTGATTGCCAGCAGTTCAGTCTAATAAGCCGCAGTAGAAATCTAAACACCGCCGATATTTTTTTTCCGTTTTCAATATTTACGAATCCGTTAGGTGAAAAAACCCTGTTCCGCTTTTTACATTTGAAAGTTGAGACCGTATTTCATTTAAAATAGCAAATTAGTGTGTAGGAATAGGAATATTTTTATAGATAGTGTTTAATTAAAAGAATTAATTTGATTTGAATAGTAAATAATAGGATTTGTTTCTTGGCAAATAATACCGTGTCTTTATTTTTATTTTATAGATTGGGTTTAGTTAAAATAATTAATTTGATTTAAATAATAATTAATAGGATTTGTTTCTTGGCAAATAATACCGTGTCTTTATTTTTATTTTTATAGATTGGGTTTAGTTAAGATAATTAATTTGATTTAAATAATAATTAATAGGATTTGTTTCTTGGCAAATAATACCGTGTCTTTATTTTTATTTTATAAATAGGGTTTGGTTCAAATAATTAATTTGATTTAATAAATAATAGAATTTGTTTCTTAGTAAATGATACCGTTTCTTTTGTTTTTATAAATAGGGACTAGTTAAAAACATTTGAATTTATTTCTTGACAAATATTTCGTTTCTTTAAAAAGGGATATAATTTGAATTAAATATTAATTGATGGGATTTAATTCTGTAATATAGTAAAACCAGAGGTTTTAGACTTTTGATTGTTAGTCGGTATTAGGAAATTATTCATTTTCTTTTGATAGGTTAAATCGGGATTTAAATTTGACTTTATTCATAAATACTTTTGTTTAGTAGGTACCGCGTGGTAATTAAGTTGAGAATATTTATAAACGGAGTTTTCTTTTAATAATTTGTTCATTTCTTTTACCGTATATTTGAATAATCTTAAATAGCATCCTGTCCTGGTCTGAACGGGCTCGTGATGACGATCAGTTCACCCTTGGAGTAGGTGCTATCCGCGTTATATTTTTTTTTTTGAGTTAATCTATAAACCGCAATTTTTAAATAATTTTAAATAGTATCCTGTCCTGTTTGAACGGGCTCGTGATGACGATCAGTTCATTCTTGGAGTAGGTACTATCCGCGTTAGTAAATTTTCTCCCCTCCGATAATAATTTGTTTTTCTATTTTTCCGTCAATTTAAATAATTTCAAATAGTATCCTGTCCTGTTTGAACGGGCTCGTGATGACGATCAGTTCACTCTTGGAGTAGGCACTATCCGCGTTAGTAAATTATCTTCCTTCCGATAATAATTTGTTTTTCTATTTTTCCGTCAATTTAAATAATTTCAAATAGTATCCTGTCCTGTTTGAACGGGCTCGTGATGACGATCAGTTCACTCTTGGAGTAGGTACTATCCGCGTTAGTAAATTTTCTTCCCTCCGAATAATAATTTACTTTTCTTTTTTTTTTTAACAATTTAAATAATTTTAAATAGTGTCCTGTCCTTGTCTGAACGGGCTCGTGATGACGATCAGTTCATTCTTGGACTAGGGGCTATCCGCGTTAGATTTATTTTCCCCCTTTATGTTCTTAATTTTTTTTTCGTGCAAACTGCAACTTGCAGAATTTAAAAATAGCTTCATTACCCTGTCTGGAGCGGGCTCGTGATGACGATCAGCTCATTCTGGGATAATAGGCTACCCCGGGTATAAATTTATTTTTATTTTCTTTCCGTGTATTTACTATAAGTAATTATTTCGCGTCCCTGTCTCCTCGCACTCTCTTCGACCGTTTATTTAATTTTTCCTCACGTAAAGTGCAAAATAACTACATTTGAGTTTAATTCCCGATACCGCGGTTAAACAGTTATCTAACGAGTAAAAAGCCAAGTTAATATTTTTTTTTTGCGACCGAAACATATATTTTATTTTGATTTAATTTTTGACGTCTGATTGAGACTAGTCGCGAATTAATACCGTCCGTTTTTTTTATATATATATATTCAGGGTTATATTGACTTTCATCACAACTGGGGTGGGCGTTGAAATATTAAACCTTTTCTTTTTATTGTAAATAGTTAACTTCAATATATGTGTCAATGTTAATCTGCCGTATTACTGGTTAATAATTCCCTAGTTTATTTCCCCCTTATATTTTCAGCTAGTGATAAATTCTGTACGAGCCCAAGCAACGATTAAAGCCCGTTACTTGTGGCCTACTATTACCTGTGTCTAAGTGACCTTTGACCCCTGGAATTTTTCATCTCCATCTGTAGCTACCCGAGTACTTTCGACGCCGTTTCGAGAGCTTGTGGAGTAAACCATTATCAAAAATCTGGCGCTCGAGAACCGCCCGTAACCAGCGTCATTAGTAAGGAACCGTTTTCTCTGTGGCGAGAAAACCCCTTACAGAGTATAAAATTTAGATTGCGCAACTCATTTACTTTAAAAAAAAGTACTCTTGATAAGACTCAATTACTCTCATGGTTTTCGCTAAATTTCTGTTTTAATAATTTAGAGTGTATAGGTTTCACAAAAATATTTATTTACAACATAATCAAAATAGAGATTTTACAAAAATTGTTCAAAATGTTCACCATTTTCACGCATACAAAGATTTATACGTCGAAGAAAATTAAAATGTATCCTTTCCATAACTTCTTCATCACCTCTAAGATTGTTTATTGCATCTTATATACGTTGCCAGAGTTGTTCCTTATTTTCTACAGGTTCCCTGTAAACTGTGGATTTCAGATGTCCCCATAAAAATTAATCCATCGGTGTTAGGTCTGGGGAACGTGGTGGCCAGTTTACAGATGCGTCATTACCTCTGCCTATCCATTTGTGTGGATATTGGTCATTCAAGTGGTTTCTAACGTTTAAAGAAAAATATGGTGGAACTCCATTTTGCATAAACCACATATTTCTCCGAAGTTGGAGAGGTAAATCTTCTAACAATTCTGGCAACGTATTTTGTAGAAAATCCAAATAATTTTCTCCAGTTAATCTTCGTGGAAGTATGACAGGACCAATAATGAAATTACCAATTATTCCAACCCACACATTAATTTTGAATTCGTGCTGAAAATGGTTTACCTTTATTGCATGCGGATTTTCAACGGCATAAACATGTTCATTATGGGTATTAGTTATACCTCTTCTTGTAAAACCCGCTTTATCGGTAAAAAGAACCTTCTTGACAAAGTTTGATCTCTTTCTCTTTGCATATTAACAAATCGACAAAAACCCAAACGAATTTGAGGATCATGGACTAATAATTCTTGTACTGGCTTCTTATGGTATGGATATAGCAATTGTTCTCTAAGCACTTTATGAACGACATCTTTACTTACTCCTAGTTCCCTTCCAATTCGTCTGGTGCTTAATTCTGGATCTTCTTCAACACGTTCTAAAATGTCTTCTTCAACTTCAGGAATCCTTACAAAACGTTCTTTTCCATTATCAACAGTTTTGGGAGCAAAGGAACCGGTCTCCCGAAGACGTCTCTCAATAGCAGCAAAAGTTGGGTGGCTAGGTATACGACGATTTGGAAACATTTCAGAGTACACCCTGACACTCTCTCGAGCATTTCCTTCACAAAATCCTAATGTCAGTAACATATCGGTATATTCTGCATTGGTATATTGTACAGCCATATTAATAAACCACGCATTTATTTTTTTAATTATTGAGTCAGATAGAACACTTTCAATCGTTAACAAGAGATTAGGTGTTAAAACTTGACACTATTTTTATTTAGATGAAACTATGGAAACCAACAATAAATGTTTTTGTATACATATTGCAGGCAAATAATTAATATTCCTCAAAAAATCGTACATGGCAAGAATCGAGTATTTTTATTAAAAGTCTCGATTAGAGGTGTTGAAGAAGATATGAAAAAAGTACATTTTTATGTTTTTCATCGTATAAAATTTTGTCCGATAATAATACATAGGCGTAGAACTTGATTTTTTAATTAATTGCACCTTTAAAAATTCTACGCCAATGGCAAAAAAGGGGTTTGAGTATGAAATTTGGATTGGGTACTCATTTACTACAAAAAAGTACCCTTGATAATACTCGATTTACTCTCATGGTTTTGACAAAGTTTGTATTTTAATAATTATTGTTTATGTTCTAAAATTACTAAAATGCAAATTTCGTCAAAATCATGAGAGTAATCGAGTCTTATCAAGAGTACCTTTTTTAAAGTAAATGAGTTGCGTAATCTAAATTTCATACTCAAACTCCTTTTCTTCCATTGGCGTAGAATTTTTAAAGGTGCAATTATTTAAAAAATCAAGTTCTACGCCTATGTATTATTATCGGACAAAATTTTAAAACCATTTTTTTTGACACATAAAACTCTACCAATATACCAAATTTCAGCAAAACCGCATATGCCGTTTTAAATTTATATGGGAAAAACGATTTAAAAATTGTAACTTCAAGGCCCTCTGGAGCCCAAACGAAGCAACTTTGTACTAAGGTAATTTTACTTAAATCGACTTATTTTGGTCTAAAGAATATGTGGTATGTTTTTGTAAAGACCTTTTACAGACACCCTGTATATATGTCAAAACCATCGATTTCGCATCTAAAAACATTTGGACAGAAGGGATATATCTATCTGCCTCAAGAAACTCGTAGTTCAGGAAGCAAAACCAGCATTTATTGTCGGGTATGCCAATAAAAATGGATGGTATAAGTTTTGGACGGGATCAAAAGTTGTCATATCAAGAGACTACAAATTGGCTTCCGAGAAGGACAACATATATCTCATTGAAGCTGTTGGTAAAAAGATTGAGAAGAGTAAGGTACAGTTACAACCTATTACAGAGGGAAAAATAAAAGAAATTATTTCGGAAAGAGATGCCAACACCATAATGCAACCTAATAGCTTACAAGTTTTAGAAATCAATAAGTGACAATCCTGTACAACATCAGAGGAGTAAGCATATAGATGTGTATTAATTATCATTTTGTTAGAGAGAAAGTCCTCGAAAATAGCGTCGAAGTCGAGTACGTAAATTCAAAGGAACATATAGCAGACCTATTTACTAAACCAATAAGTAAAGCTGCCTTCAATTATTTAACTAGCCACTTCAACCGAAAACCCCAAAAACTTAACACCATTCTCTTATAATGAATTAGAATTGGCCTTAATGAAAACAAAGAACTCGTCTCCAGGTTTAGACAATATTCATTATACAATGCTAAGTAACCTCCCTAATATTGCTAAACAACAACTATTAAATATCTTAAGGAGGTCCTTTCGCCACACCTCTCGCCTCAAATGTTAAAAAAAAAGTTATTAGATTATGACTAAAATTCATTTTAGTCCTTATTTATCTAATACTGAACTTTTAACTATACCTTACCTTGCAAATTTTTGAGAATTTTTTTTTTTAAATGTGAGTATTTGTACAGTGCCTCACGAGAAAGTAAGTCCTCAACAACAATTCTCGAATTATACTATTATTTATTGATTAGATGGAGTAGAAAAAAACTAAAAATAAGGTTTTATAAGGTTTTTAAATATTTAGATTTTGTTTTATACAATAAAATATATATAGTAAACCGTGGAACTTATTGAGAAATAAATATTAAAAAATCACAAAAAATTTTCAAGTAACCTAGTTGAAAATTTTTTGTGATTTTTTAATAATTTCTCAATAAATTCCACGGTAACCTATATATTTTATTGTACAAAACAAAACCTAAATATTTCAAAAAACTTATTTTTAGTTTTTTCTACTCCATCTAATTAATAAATAATAGTAAAATTATTTATAATTCGAAAATTGTTGTTGAAGTCTTACTTTCTCATAAGACACTGTACAAACACACACATTTTTAAAAAAAAAATTCTCAAAAATTTGCACGGTAAGGTATAGTTAAAAGTTCACTATTAGATAAATAAGGACATCTACTATTAGAAAAAAATTAATTTTAGTCATAATCTAATATTTTTTATTTAACATTGGTGGCGAAAGGACCTCCTTAAACAAAATATGGGCTAAGAAACTGGACATTCCAAAATCTTGGTCTGATTATATTATTTTACCCATACTCAAACCAAATAAAATTCCAACTAATGCAGATTCACATAGACCAATAGCACTATCATCTTGTGTTTTAAAAACGTATGAAAAAATGATCAAACTTAGACTGGAACATTGGTTGGAACACAATAATATGCTTTCAAACTCACAATTTGGCTTCAGGAGAAACAAGTCTACTCAAGAAAGTATTGCAACCATAACAATTGACATACAAATTGGATTTTCCCAACAAATTTTTACCACTGCTGTGTTTTTAGATATTAAAGGAGTTTATGAAAATGTCAATCTAGAAATACTGATTCAAAAAATGATATCATTGGGGATCCCTCACTTAATCTCCTTACATATTTATAAACTATATACAAGACGAAAGTTATTGATTAGAATAAATAATGAATTTATAGGACCTAGAGAAACTTCATTTGGTCTTCCTCAAGGAAGCGTTTTAAGTCCACTTCTATACCTTATTTATACACAAGATTTTGAACGACATATATCTATTTCTACAAAAATTCTTCAATTTGCTGATGATATTGTTTTGTATACTCAGCATAAAAGTATTGAGTCTAGTATTTATCAACTATCTTTAGGTGTAGAAGACATACAGAAAGAGTTGTTTGAAAATGGTCTAACAATTTCAGAAAAAAAGTCAGCGGTAGTTTGCTTTACAAGGAAAAGAACTCAACTTTCAAATGTTGCTTCACTAGGAAATTGTCAATTTCAACTTAAAAGTAGTTATAAATTCTTGGGTGTCATATTGAACAAGAAGCTAAACTGGAAAGAACATATTAATTATATTGTAAAAAGAACAGAAAATGCTGTAAATTTAATAAAAACAGTTTCCAAATATAATTGGGGTGCAGACCCCAACCCGAGAATACCGATCAAGGAGAAGCGACAGCTTGGTGTTTTCAGTGTACTGTTTTGTAACGCGCATGTGCGAAAATAAGTTGTGTATGACTCAAAATTATTTTATCTGTCAAAGTCAGTCGAAGTTGTGTTTAGTACGTGAGCAATGTTAAGTGATATTTTTTGGTGTTTGTTTTGTGTAGTAATAAGATGAAGATTTTTACACACTTAGGTATTCTAATACAGATATAAAATATGCCCAAAAAGTTATTAAGAAACTAAGAATTTTATCACATGCATAAATATTAGGTAAATAATAAACAAATTATTAATAATATAAAATAGTGTGTGGTAAGTTGCGGTTCTGTAAAAAAGTGGGGATGTGGTCTCAATGGAAATATAATCCTGGACGTTTTTTGAATGTCCAGTATTCGACGTCCAAATATATTCCAGAATTGGACGTCCTCTGAATGGTCAAAAGTGTGCCATTTGTATACTTCACTGGACGTCCATTGGATGTCGGAAGTCCAGAAAACTCATTTTTGGACGTCTGTCCAATGGACATATTTGTATTGTCTGGGTGATAGCCAGGCCAGGTTTTTAACTCTAAATACATAAACCTTAAATGACATCTGGTTTAACTTGGCGAGAAAACACTTGTTTCTACAGAAATGAGCGATAAACTTGAAAGTCCTTTTAATATAATATAAATCTAGAAATATGTAAGTACTTTTTAAACCTAAAAGCTTTGAAAATATATGCACATTGCAAATATTTAGTTAAACCTCTCAAACTTAATGTCTTTTTAATTGTTACCTAAATTTTTTTTGGCACCCTTAATTTTATTTACCTTATTTTTACTTAAGGAAAAGGTAATTTAAATATGGGCCTTTTATTACATTTTTAACAATAAATAAACCAAATATTAAACAAATTTTATAGATAAATTATAAAATAATAAATGTCTTTTACTTTTATAACAAATAATTAATTATTACATAATGAATTATATTTTGGTGCCGAAATTTCACCATTGCTATTAACCCACTACTTCAATGTTATTAAATCACATTGCAACATTTGCGCATGGACTATAACAATAATTTCAGATAATTTGCCAAACTATTTCGCTCAGTGTAGAAAATAAGCATGTTTTCTCAGCGTGCTAAGTTGTGTATCAATCAAAGTCATGCTGTGAAAAAGGTACATCCGATATCAAAGGCACCGACAGCTACTGTCGCTTCTCCTTGATCGTTATTCTCGGCCCCTACATAGCAATTCTTTTTTATAGAGTGCTAATTAGATCAATTTTTGACTATGGTGCAATATTATACAATGATACATCAAATACTCGTTTGCAAAATTTGGACAGAATAAAATACAAATGTCTTGGATTAAGTATAGGTTTTCTCCCAAATACTCTAATTAATGTAGTAGAATCAGAAATTACAGAACCTCCTCTCAATTTTAGAAGAACATTTTTATCCGAAAAGTTTTTAATAAATCAAAGGTCGAAAAATTCGGTTCTTCTCGTCCTTTTATCCAATTTATCTTCTCTGTGTTTAACTGGAAAGTATTGGTCAAAGAAAAACTACCTTTACTAGTAAAGACTTTTTTTATCTACCATTGAAATGATTCCAGACCTCCATCAACAAAATAAAATTCCACTATGGTCCTTACATTTTTCAGCTTTAACAACGCCATTGAAAACATATATAAACAAAAATCTACTGAATGAAAGCCCTCTAGTGATTAAAAACGCATTTAAAGAAGATTTAATAAAAAAATGGAATACATTAGAAAACATATATACGGACGGATCTAAAATTGGGAACCAATTAGGATGTGTAATTTTGTATCCTAACAAAAATTATGAAATTTCATTTAAACTTCCCAGTACAATGTAATAATAATAATAATAATAATAATAATAATAATAATAGAAACTTTATTTATAAATGGAGTACAATAAAATAAAGAAAAAAAAAACGTGTATACAAAATATAAATAAAGTTAGAGTATCGATAAGTACTGATGTACTTGTTTCGATAATAGAAAATATGATTAAAATTTATATTTAAAAATATTAGTAATTAATAAAAAATAAAAATAATAATAAAAAATAATAATAATGATAGTAATATTAATAGCTAAAATTAGATTTACAATTTAAAATTTACACTAATAACTAGAATAAGTATACAATAAAAAATAAAATATAATACATATTTAGTAAAAGAGTGCTAAAAATGGATTCAATTAAAATTATTTTTATAATTCATCTATTAAGGCATTAAAAAAGGATCTTGGAGTCTTTTGTAAAAACGTTCTTAAGTGTTTTTTGAATATACTTGTGTTTTGTATCATTTTGGTAGTTTTGGGGATAGTATTGTACATTTTAGTGGCAATGTATGAATAGGCTTTCTGTGAGAATGATTTCTTTACCAATGGGTGTGTAAGTAATTCTCGATGCCTGGTGTAGTACTGATGATCTGGATGAGGTGCTTTATCATCACTAGAATGGTATTTAATGCATGTATTGTAATAGAACAGTTGTCTCAAATCCATTATATCCGATATTTTATATAATTCATCAGTCGGATACCTAGAGGGTTTTGACACGATTATTTTTATAATTCGTTTTTGGATAGTTTCGAGGGTATTTATATAGGTACGTGCAGCTGCGCCCCATATCGGAATTCCATACCTAAGATGGCTTTCAACAAGAGCGAGATAAAGTTGTTTTAGATATTTAATAGGTAAGAACTCTTTTAGATGTTTAAAAGTGTAAATAATTTGCTGCAATTTTTTTACTACCTGATTAATATGTTTATCCCACCTTAAGTGACAATCCAAATATATCCCCAAATATTTCATTTCGACAACCGATTTAATGCCAAAATTTTTTCCATTAATTTCAATGTTAATTTGTTGAAAGTCTGTTATTCCGCTGGCGTTACAACTAAAAGGTAAAAATTTGGTCTTATTTAAATTCATTGTTAAGAGCTTATGGTCGAACCATTTTTTTATTGCCTTAATGTCGGTTTCTACTTTTGTTTTGAGTTGTTGCCAAGTGTCTGCTTCATAAAAAATGGCAGTATCATCTGCGTATCCTATGATTTCACCAGTTGTATCTAAGCGAAACAGCTCGTTCACATACAGATTAAACAAAATAGGCCCTAGGACTGTGCCCTGTGGTACACCATATTCAATAGATGCCTCTTCGCTTATGTTATCCCCTACTTTTACAACTTGGTTTCTTGTACATAGATAACTTTTAAAAAGAGTTAGAACGTTTCCCCTGATCCCCACATCTTCTAGGGTTTGGATTAACAACGGATGACTTACCGTGTCAAAAGCCTTACTTAAATCTATAAATAGGCATAAGCAAGGTTTCCCATTTTCCAGCGATTTGTATATATTTTTTGTTAAATTTAAAATAGCGTCCACAGTTGAGGTCTTTTCTTTGAATCCATATTGTTTATTTGACAAAAGATTATATCGATTTATGAATGATGATAGCCTATTTTTTATAAGTTTTTCAAAAACTTTAGCCAGATGACTAATCAATGATATTGGTCTATAATTACCAACAGATGTTTTATCTCCATTTTTATAAACAGGTATTACAATAGAGCTTTTGAATGCATCAGGCCATATTCCCTTTTCAATACTTTTATTTATTATGTAAGCTAATGGATCTGAGATATGATAGGATACTTTTTTTTAAAAGCTCTGATTTAATTTCATCAGATCCTGGAGATTTATTATTTTTTAAAACATTAATGAGATTAAATATTTCCTTAGGATTTGTAGGTGTTAGTAGCATTGAGTTAGATAAAGTGTTTGATTTGCATTTATACTTAGCGTCTTTTTCAATTTTTTCTGCAAGTGTTTTCCCAAAGTTGACAAATTGTTTATTAAATTCGTTAGCTATCTGCATGTTAGTAGTTAATAAAACTCCAGTGTCGTTAATAATTTTTTCAATATTACATTTTTTAGTTTTCCTTCCGCAAAGTCCTTGTACCGTGTTCCACAAATATTTTGAATTATTTTTATTTTTTTCAAGTTGTTTTTTATAATAATTTTGTTTAGTTCTCTTTAATTGATTTGTAAGTTTATTTTTGAATGACGTATATTCGTCTTTTAATAAAATATTTTCAGGATGTAAAATCGTTTTTTTATACATTTTATTCTTTTTATTAATTAATTAGTTTTTTGTAGTGCAATATTTTATCATTGTTTTAATTTCCGTAATAAAATTATTTGCTGCATTATTTGGGTCCTCTAGTGTGAAAATGGAGTTCCACGAATTGTTCTTAAATAATTCTATAAGTTTAGGGTAATCTATGAATTCTTTATATTTTGTGATAATTGATTTTTTTCTTTCATCCTCAAAAACGACTTGCAGAATAATTGAATCATGATCGGTAATGTTTGATTTAAATATTATTGGGATGGTCATATCAATTGACTCATATTTTTTTGGTTTAAGGAAAATGTGGTCTATACAAGTTTTTTGTCCAGTAGGTTTGTTTATCATTGATATGTATCCAAATTCATTTAGTATATTCAAGTACTCCGTTTTATTGTAATTATTTTCTAAAATGTTTATATTTATATCTCCAAGAAAAATGCTGTATTCGTATTTTTTTGACTGATTTTCTTCAAAATATTCTTGTAAAATTTGTAAGAAATCATCAGCGTTAGATGATGGTGATCGATAACAAGCAGTAATTAATATATTTTCGTTATCAATTTCTGCTTTTAGGAAGTTTATAGTTCCTTTAGTTATTATAGAATGTTTGAATGAAAAAATATTTTTAATATACATTATTGTCCCATCATTTTGATTGTGTTGCCCTTGATTGTATATTAAATTATATCCAGGCATATCGTAAAAGTTCGGGTCTGTTAAGTACCAGGTTTCAATTAACACTAAACAATCAAAATCAAACTTACCTTTTTGCAATAATATTTTAAATTCATCAAAATTTTTACGTAGACTCCGTATATTGTTATGAAAAATCGTGAAATTATGATTTGCCTTATTCACTTCTAAAACTGTATTACATTCATGATATTTTTCTAATATAAAAGTATTAATAGTATCTATCTCAAAGTCGCGCAAATATGAATCCATTTTTACTTTTTAAAATACACAAAAATATAATCTGATTTTATGATAAATGACACCATAAAAATATATATACAATAGTAACTAAAATCAATACAATCTAGCCCAAAGAAATTTAAAAATAGTATGTGGGCTTCGTGAAAATTATTTAGAATTATTTAGAATTTGAATTTAATCGAGTTTTATATTTTTCTCTTACAACTTGTCCACTAACAGATTTGTTGGGTGGTTTATCAACTTTGATTCCTTCTCTTGGCTTCTCGTCTTTCTTATTACAAGGCTCTACAGATTTCTGTAATAGTATATTTTTATTTTTGAGTGTTTCTGTAAGTGTTGGCTGAGTGATTGTCAATTCTTTATCAGGCTTTAAATTAGCAATAGGGGTTGGTGGAGCACTATTTGATTTTTCTTCTTTCTTGCTATAATCGTTTTCTTTTAAATCTTCCACTGTATATTGTTTGCTTCCAACGTGCAGTTTGTTTCCTTTTATATAGCTCTTTTCAGTTGTTGTACTGCAGTGATTTAAACTTTCACGTAAAATTTTATTTTCTTCCCTTTGTTTTTGAGTTAGATCGTGTGTTACTACAATTCCAGTGTTTTTTAATTTTGTACAGTTCTTCAATATGTTTCTCTTTTTCACCACTGACAATAGTTCAACCTTTAACGGAGCTTCGTTGTAGTTACCCAAGGAATATAAGTCACTTACGTCTTCCTCTCTTATTGAAATACCTAGTTTGTCTTTCATTAGTTCACAGACGTACGAAACAGTCCTTTCACTATTTGTCGTATTCAAACCAAATAAAATTATATTTTTCTTTTTACTGTTTTGCTCCAGGGTTTCTATTTTATCTTTAAGAAATTCGTTTTCTTTCTCTACTTCGCTGATTCGATTTTTTAGTGTTTCGATTTTCAACAAAATACGAGTTTCACAAGCTTCAACAGAGCTTTTTATTTCATTTTTACTTTTTTGAATCTCTTCTAAAATATTTTGTAATAGTTCATTTTCAGATCCCATTTTTGTTAATTATTTATTAGCCCATAGACTATAATTATTATTAATAATATTGTTGAAAACTAAAGGTTTTTCAGTTCATACACAGTTCTTACAAAAACCTAAGTAGATATATCACAATACACTTGCAAAGATAAAATATCTCATTTTCTGTAACTTGCACTTTAAATTTAAAGTAAACTTTTACTATTTTGTAGCAGCGAATTCAAAACACGTGCACACTACTAGCTAGTACTACACTACAATATACAATGCTGAACTTGTTGCTATAAAAGAAGCTTTTAACGTATGTCTTCAAGAAAATAAATCTAAGTATGTTATATTTACTGATAGTAAGAGTGCAATAGAATATTTTGCAAAATGGAACGTTACCAGTCCTACCAACTATATAGCCTCAGAAATTCTTAAGATTAACTATCAATGTTTGGAACAGAATATAGAAATTTCGTTGGCGTGGATTAAATCTCATGTAGGTATTAGTAACAATGAGAAAGTGGATATACTAGCAAAAAAGGCTACTGTTTCGGGAACTAATAAAAATTAGATTTTATTGCTAAATCTAAATTATCAATGTTTAAAACTTGGCAAGATGCATATTCTAAAGAAGAAAAAGGGAAGATATACAAAAACATTCAACCTAATATTCCAAAGTGTCCCTGGTTCAAAACCGAAATAAATAGATCTTTTATCCGAGTTATTTGTCGTATGAGTAGTAATCATGCTATGCATACTGCCTACAAGGAAAAATTTGGTCTATCAGATAATAATTTATGTTTAATTTGTGATGAAATTGCTGATCTCAATCATATAATGTTAGAGTGTGTCCTAAATTCGCTAGATACTGACACAATGTACTTAGAATTAGTTAATATTGGTATACTTCTACCAATAAACATTGATGTTCTGCTTTTATTAAACGATGTTAAAGTTTATAAAATATTGTATGAATTTGTTAAAAAAACTAATACAAGATTGTAAGTAGCTGAGCTACCCTAAAAATATTGTAAACCTGAAACGAAAATAAAATAAATAAAAAATAATCAAAAATACATATAATAAAAAAATAGATATTTTTTATAATTAATTACAAACTCAGGTATTTTGATAGCTGTAAGTCAAAATATAATAATAATAATAATAATAATAATAATAATAATAATAATAATAATAATAATAATAATAATAATAATAATAATAATAATAATAATAATTAATAATAATAATAATAATAATAATAATAATAATAATAATAATAATAATAATAATAATAATAATAATAATAATAATAATAATAATAATAATAATAATAATAATAATAATAATAATAATAATAATAATAATAATAATAATAATAATAATAATAATAATAATAATAATAATAATAATAATAATAATAATAATAATAATAATAATAATAATAATAATAATAATAATAATAATAATAATAATAATAATAATAATAATAATAATAATAATAATAATAATAATAATAATAATAATAATAATAATAATAATAATAATAATAATAATAATAATAATAATAATAATAATAATAATAATAATAATAATAATAATAATAATAATAATAATAATAATAATAATAATAATAATAATAATAATAATAATAATAATAGTAATAATAATGTAATCATGTAACAATAGTGGATAAAACAATTAAAGAATTATGTTTTACTACAATAGTCTGGCCTTTTGGTTTTATCCAGTGCCATTAAAAAAAATATATTTAACTGGAAAATGTATGATGAGTGTATCCTGAGAGAGAGTGTTGGAAAAACTCAAGCTTTATTTTTGTGACTCTGTATTATTATATTTTTTTAGTTCGCATTGTATTGTCATTTTGATAGTTTTTTGATAATTTGTCAAATATATTTATTTAATTCAAAAAGTCGCGTGTTATCTAATTTTAATAGTTTGCTTATACTGAATGTGAACAACATTTAATTTTATCGACTAAAGTTCTACACATTATGTAAATTAGACACAACCGTATTGGATACATTTTGAAATAAATAAATAAATGTAAGTTTCTTATTTTTGATTTTTTCGAATAAGTTATTTAAAAAAAGTATTCACCCTGTATAGAAAAAACTTTCTACCTTAATTGTAGCAAGAAGGTAAAAATCAATTGAGTTAAAAAAAACTGTTCAACGTCGGAGCATTTCCCTTAGGAAAACCAAATTAAGGCAGCCTATGTATAGATATGCGAGTGGCTCCCATTCAATCTAACAACTTAATTCGACTGCACAGCGTGGATATTCCGTCACAAGGCTCTTTATGGTCCCAAGGGTGTACAATCTAAATGCATTAGTAACGTGAAACCATCTGACTGAATAATTAATACGGCACCCTCTAATCGTAATAGGTAAAAAGTCTCTGTGTACCCTGACTTTATTTTTTAGATCTAATACTACTGGCGCGTCAGAAGTTAAACCCTAAATATATGATTACTATTTAGAATATTTATAATATGAAGAAGGGCATGCAAACATGGGACATGTTCTTGGGGAAACTATTGATAAAACATTCAAATTTTATTAGTCAACTGCTAATTTGGGAGTATTAATTTACAGTGAGGGTGAGTTATGGAAATAATATTCTGTTACTATTTATAGCCTTTGTAATGTAAAAATATGTCGTTCATTTTCTTCTTTATAGATCAGGGTCGATAATTTTGAAAATGGTAAAAAGTGAAAAAAAAATTATAGTAGGATGAAACCCGTTAAAAAAGGACGAGATTATAACAAAAATTAAAGGTTAAATAATTTACGGGCGATCTGAGGTCGGGAAGTGAAAGGGGGTGAGTTTTTAAGGGTAAAAAACGGTGTATCTCAATTTCCGGCAAAACTACAAGTCCTATGGAAAAAAATTAAATGACAAAGTTGTAGGTAATAAAGAGACCTACAACTTTTGTAATTACACTTTTTTTACATAACCTCAAAATTTATGTGAAAAATTCAAATAATCAAGTTTTTGGTTTTTATTTTTATCTTATGCAAAAAAAAATTTTTTTTCACGAAATTTGGTGAAAACTTACCTTTTAATGTCCTAAAGACACTGTAATTTTTTTGATTAGAAATATTTATTTTTTCACCTTATTTTGACTTAATATCGAAAAAACACCCTAATTTTCAATCGAAAATTCTTGCGTCAAAATATCAGCTTTTTAAAAAAAGTCAAGGAGTTTTTTGTTCGTTGAAATCTCTTCTTTCTGATAATGTAAAAAAATATATACGTTACTATGGTAAATGTTGTTAGAAAATGCAAAGAAAAGAAAAAACTCGAATCCGAAATTTTTTTTTTTTTAATCACTATGTACAATTTTGAGCTATTTAGTAAAATTTACACTTTAATTACTTGTCACTTTTTACGGAAAATGGCATCAGAAAAAATGTTAAATCTCAACTTTACGATTTATTTGTGAGTGCGAAAGGACCAACGCATTCTGACGGCACAAAGTAATTTGGCAGAAAAATGAAACGGTGGAAGAGATCATGAATAAATATTTTCGCTATGTAGAAAAACATTAGGCAGCAAGCAGCTATATCGTTTTTGATGGGTACCCCGAAATTAAAAAATCAGTTACTGTGACAACAGTACCAGCAGCTACTTCAACTAAAAAAGGAGAACGTAGTCGTAGAAAAACCTCAGAAAATATTCCAGAGTTTGATTATCAAAATCATACAAAAATACCATTTCTGCAAGAAAAATTTTTATCTAACGAGAAAAACAAGGACAAAATAATAAAAACGTTAATGAAAAGATTACAGTCACAAAGATTTTCCTGTAAACAAGCAGAAGAAGATGCTGATGCAGACATTATTAAAACTTCGATAGAAATTGCCAGAGATACCAATAAAACTGTCATTGTTGTGGGTCAAGATATTGATCTTTTGGTCCGTTTGAATCAATTAACTTCAAATAATCATGACATTTATTTTCTCAAACCAGGTTCTGGAAATGTAAAAGATCTATTTTTCACGTTTAATAATTTCAAATATGAATCCTTCAAAAATATCGTTGCATTTCTGCATTGTTTTTCTGGTTGCGATACAACATCTGGATTTGCCAGAAAAGGAAAGAAGAGTATTGTAAATTCATTATTAGACGATAAAAATATGTCAAACTTGGCCAATATTTTTTATAAAAAAGATGCAAACAAAAAAGATATCGAAAAAAATGGATTACAATTAATCAAATCTATTTATAAATGTAAAAATGATAATAAAACCCTGAATCAATTAAGATTTCAAAAATATCAATTGGCAAAAATTAAATCATCTTTCATATTGGCAAATCTCCCATCCACAGAAGGTGCAGCAGAACAACATTGTTACAGGGCATATTATCAACTTCAAACTTGGCTAGGTAACGAACTGACAGCAACAGATTGAGGCTGGAAGCAACATCAACGTGGGATTATGCCCAAATTTACAGAGAAGGAGTTAATTCCGGAAATATTGCTCAAAACTATTTGCTGCAGCTGTGAAACTGAATATAACAGTTTAAAATGTGGCTGCCGAAAACATGCACAAATTTATGCTCAAATTGTAATGCTTCTGAAAAATACACCAATGTGGAAGAAAAAACCTACGAGGAAGTTAGTGATTCAGATGAAATTGTGGATGAAGGACCAATTCAGACTAAAAATAATATTGGATACGAAGACGGTGACGGTCTTGAATATTTCGAAGATCTACTAAAATCGGGAAGGTTTGTCGAATATAACGACGAAGAAATGCCACCGAAGAGACAAAAAGTAATGGATAAGTGATTAGGGTTCAAGATAAGATTTATAAATATGTTATGTTGACAATGGGGTGTTAATACACTGCGACCTAAAAGATCTATTGTGCCCCCTTCTGTCGCCACTGCACTAAGGAAATGTCTCAATGCCTATAGCGACCCTTCCAATCCTATTTTCTCAAGGAAGTGTAGGATTTGAAGTGGCTTCAAGTTAGGTAAGTCTCCCTCTTCTATTTGATATCCTCCTAGATATAGTGCCCTTGGATTCTGGAGTGCTACACATTCAGTTAGGATGTGAATGGAGGTTTCGTCCTCCTCCTCACAGAATCTGCACTCACTATCCTCTACTACTCTCAGTTTACTTAGGTGTCCTTTTAGTCGGCATTGCCTGGTAAGGATCCCTGTTACAATACGTAGCCTGTTCTTGCTCAGGCAGATGCAGGCTTCCGATCTTTTTTGGTTATATTCACCCAGAAGTATCTTGGCCTGTCTCAGCCCCAAGAGATTGTTCCAATTATCGGTTCTTCTAGAACCCAATTCTTTTTTATTCTCTTCTAATATTATGTTACTGCTGATACCGCAGAACGGCTCAGGTCCTACACAGGGTGTTTGAGCCCCTTTCCTTGCAAGACTATCTGCAATCTCGTTACCCTGTACCCCGTTATGTCCCGGGACCCAAGTGAGAGTAACTCTATTTTTCTCGCCTAGCTGATTCAATTGTTCTAGACATCTCCATACCATTTTTGAGCTGATTACATAAGAACTCAGCGCTTTGATGGCTGCTTGACTATCGGACATGATGATAAGCTCTTGTCTATGATAGTTTCTCTCGATGTTAAACTGGATACACTTCTCGATGGCGTGAATTTCCGCCTGGAAGATGCTTGGGTATTTTCCCAAGTTTTCGGAGTGCTTGGTTCTCAGCCCATACACTACTATTCCAGTTCCTTCTATGGTTTTGGAACCGTCCGTGTACCACTGAATAGCACGTCTTTCGGTTGCAAGCACGATGGATTCTTGGTTCCATTCTTTCTTGCAGTCCAGCTCTGTGGTTTTGAAGTTTTTCACAAAACTGTACTTCTTTTGCATTTCATCCTGGAGCATGTCCCAGGTATCTTTAGTCCTGAAGCAAGTAGACTTTCGTCTGATTACTCCGCTCCTGATCATTCTATATCGTGTCCTTTTTGCCACATTCTCTATCATCAAATGTAGAGGGGTGAGGTTTAAGATCACCTCCATTGCGGCCGTAGGACAGGTTCTCATTGCACCAGTAATGCAAACACAGGCTAGTCTTTGTACTTTTGAAATATTAGCTCTCGTAATAACTAAACTAGTTCTGTTACTCCAGGCTATAGCCCCGTAAGTGATGATTGGTCTCACTATTGCAGTATACATCCATCGCAGTATGTTTGGGTTACATCCCCATCGTTTACCCGCCATGTTTCTGCATACCATTAGGGCTTTTGTGGCCTTATTTACTACTTCCTTCTCATGTGTGTTCCAGAGAAGTTTGTTGTCCAGGGTTAGGCCTAGATATTTGACTTCATTTTTCCATTCTATATCTATCCCGTCTAATTTAACGGTTTTGAGATTAAGTTTTCTTTTCCTTGAAAAGGCTACTAGTATTGTTTTTGTAGGGTTTATACTAAGTCCCACTTCACGGCACCATCTTTTGGTATGTTCTAGTCCTCTTTGGACTATATCACACAGGATATTACTAAACTTGCCACTAGCAAATATGACTATGTCGTCGGCATAACCTTGACAGGGTATGCCGAGGTCAGTCAATCTGCATAGAGTTCGTCTACGATTAGGCTCCACATTAGTGGGGATAGAACTCCTCCTTGTGGACATCCTCTGGTTGTGCAGATGGAGATGGTGTCCTGCCCTATCTGTGTCTCTGCAGTTCTCGAAGATAACAGCTGAGCCATCCATCTGGATGTGATGTTATCTATTCCTCTGTATGCAAGTGCTCTTTTTACAGATTCGTGTGGCGTGTTGTCAAAAGCTCCTTCTACGTCTAGAAAGGCACACACGACCGTTTCTTTGTTTGTCAGTGCATCCTGGATTACATCAGTCAACTGTACCAGGGCAGTTTCTGTAGATCTTCCTGCTCGGTACGCGTGTTGGCTGTGGTGGAGTGGCACCCTCTCCAGGACAAGATTTATAAATAAGAAGACTAATGCATTTTAAAATATTATTATGAATAATAATAATCAGTATAAAGTATCTAAATTCAATAGTACGATTTACATTTCTATTCATATATTATGAGATTTTCTATGACATAAATGTAATTAGAATTTAATAAATCAACTTTTTGACTAAAAAAAATGCAGCAATCACATTTTTTAATTGAAATCCCCCCTTTAAATCCTATCTTTAATATTTAGAACAACTATTTTCGCATGTTCCTTGCAATTTTTATGATTTATGGATTTGTAATTTTTTTGTTTATCAATGTAACATAGAATCTGACGTTTTTCAAGTAATTAAAGTGTCAATTTTACTAAATAGCTCAAAATTGTACATTGTGATTAAAAAAAAATTCTGATTCGAGTTTTTTCTTTTCTTTGCATTTTCTGAGAACATTTACCATAGTTCCCAGCAAACACACTTACGTACATAAGACGTACTATGTACGTACTGATGGGACGTAAAGTACGTACCATGTACGTACTTTACTGTACGAAGTACGTACATATAGTACGTACATAATACTTACATTTTCCAAACGACGGTACGTACCTAGTACGTACTTAAAGTACGTACTCTGTACGTACCTAATGTACGTACTCTGTACGTACTTAATGTACGTACTATGTTTGTACTTATTCCAATAGAGTATATATTTTAGACGTACTTTACATCCTTATTGGTACTTACTTATGATGTATAATGTACGTATTAGTGCAATGAAAAGAAAAGTAAACAAGTTAATTTGTATTTAATTTTTTACATTAAAAGAATAATTTAAAATGTTTTGCTATCTTTTTGAAAGTTTTTAGGCTATCATCAGCTCATCTTAGCCATCTCACAATTCCCTGTTCTACAAACTTCTTCTCTTTGTATTTGTTACTTTTTATAGCACCTTCTGCAAAGAAATAATATCAAATTAGAAACTTAACTTTGATACTTTTTATAATAAACAATATAATAAAAACAATACAACAAAAAGATGTAGAGTAAAGTAAGCGATAGTTCTACAGCTCAAAATTATCATTGTCAATATACTCCTGGATCTGAACCTCTCTTATTTGTATCCACCTATTTTGGCCTTATGCCTTTGAAATCCAATTCGTTCCTGCCACTGTTCTATAATATCGGAACTCCTATATTTCTTTTTGTTAAGCTAGATCAGTTTTGAAGTCCAATGGTTGGAAGTACACAATTTCATTAGATACAAAAATAATTGTGACTAGATAGATGGGTTTTAATGCAACGACTTGAAAACTGGCATGCAAAAATAAAAAATTAAAACATCTTACCCACTTCAACTGCAGCCAATTATAATTTGTTGCCAGCTTATTAGTTATTAAGGCACCAGCAATAGTCCTTTTGACAAAATCCAAAATTAAATTATTAGGGTCTGAAAAATATCACTTCTTTTGTCTAAAATATGTTTATTCATTTCCTTAAACTTTTTTAATTGTTTTGTAGCATTTTTGTAATGTTTACTATGGGATGGGATGACATATCTATAAATTATATTTATTACACATAATTTTTTAAAATTAAAATGAAACCACTCACAAGAATAAAATGACGAAACTACGTACTTATAACACGCACTAAAAAGTCTAAATAATTGTCTTGTTCAATTATAATAAATTATACACTACTATTTACTTAATGAAACACTTAATAGTTAAATCCTAAACATGAAAAACTAACAAAAACGAGCGAGTTTAGTTTAGAGTTTAGGTTAGGTTAAATAAATTGGGTTTCATCTTTTTTCTTTGCATTTTTTGGCCTACGGTCAACAGAAATTTGGTAAAAACATAGGTTTTTTAATAAAATAGGTATGCAATCAGGATTACGTACACTTAGGTACGTACTTAGTACGTACATTTCTGTACGTACTGGTACGTACTGTTGTGTACGTACTTAAAACGTACATTTTACGTCCTGTACGTACAGTACCAAAACTGTACGTACTTAAGACGTACTGTGCTGTTTGGCTTATGTATATATTTTTTTACATTATCAGAAACAAGAGATTTCAACGAACAAAAAACTCACAGACTTTTTTTAAAAAGCTGATATTTTGACGCGAGAATTTTCGATTGAAAATTAGGGTGTTTTTTCGATATTAAGTCAAAACTAGGTGAAAAAATAAATATTTCAAATCAAAAAAATTACAGTGCCTTTAGGATATAAAAAGGTAAGTTTTCACAAAATTTTGGGAGAAATTTTTTTTTTGCATAAGAAAAATAAAAAACCAAAAACTTGATTATTTGAATTTTTCACATAAATTTTGAGATTATGTGAAAAAAGTGTAATCGCAAAAATTGTAGGTCTCTTTACTACCTACAACTTTGTCATTTAATTTTTTTCCATAGGATTTGTAGTTTTGCCGGAAATCGAGATACACCGTTTTTTACCCTTAAAAACTCCCCCTTTTCTACTTCCCGACCTCAGATCGCCCGTAAATTATTTTTCCTTTCATTTTTGTTATATTCTTGTTCTTTTTTAACGGGTTTCATCCTACTATTATTTTTTTTTGTTTCAAAAATTATCGACCCTGGTCTATTAATTAGTGTTTTCCACAAATAAGATCGGTTGCGAATATTTACTTCGATAAAAATAAAAGCATTTTAGTAAATTGTAGTACTTGATTGATCGTACTAACTATGTTAAGTCAAAATTACTATTGTAAACCAATATTTATTAAAAAAAAACGGTGTCAAATAAATCACTTGCTTGAAAACATGTACTTCTCTCCCAAGTAAAAAAGTTTCTTTAAATGACGTTCTTAATGTTTCTAAAACTTTTTTAATAATCACAATACCACACATATTTATTATTTATTAGTTAATTTTTACTTATATTTTAAGAAAAATACAGTTGCAATAACCATATTTTGTGTATCAGCAATGTTTACCGAGTAGGTATAAAGTTATTCCAGAGCTTTTCACTAAAACTAATATTAAATCAATACTGGTGAATAAACTAAAAATGATACATAAAAGTATTCCAAAAATAGTTTTACCCTATTCCTCTGGTTTGTATTTCAATTTTCTACAAACAAATAAATTCAAATCTCGATAAGATTTAATGCGTTTTGAACTTATAACCTGTTGTACTGCTCCTATGATATTTCTTTCCAATAATATGCAAAATATATGATGGACTGCAAATATCCATTAGAATTTATATTTCCGTAAGTTTTACAGCCGCCAATAAATATAACGCGAGATATAAAACAACGATAAAACGAGACAGAATGAATATTGCAAATTTATCGGGTGATGTTTGAATGTATAGAAAATTGCTGGTGGAAAAATAAAATTTAAAATGGCCGTTCGATACGAAACAAAAATATTTCTTAGATAATTTAAATATACATAAAAGAAATAAACTATTAGTAGCAGAATATTGAAATATATACCAATTTACAGTTGGGATGGATAATCTATGCCGGGGTATTATTAATAATTAGAAATAATATGTGAAAATTGTGAATTTATTTATCGTGGAATCGTAAATCGAAATTCAAAAAGTTAGAGAAATATCTGAAATAAATAGCTGAATAATTTGAAAATTCGGAAACAAATCTCAAAAATCCTCCTACGAATTATTAAAACCATTCCTGAACCCCAAAGGTTAAAATAATAGACATAAAATTCAGTAAATATCAAGTATAATTAATAATTACTAAAACAAATTACATAAAAATACGTAAGTAGGTAATTATTTAAAAAAAAAAAAACATTAAAATCGCAAAGTAAAGATAAAAAAATAAAAAATTCAATGTGATGGATGAACCTGATGACTTTCTACCAATCTAGCTAAATCTGGTTCAATATTGCAGTCTTAAATCCCCGCATTTGTTGATTTTCAAACAATTTCTTTGTTTTGACCAAATGTTTGTAACCATACTGAAGTCTTTTTCGACTAGGTATTAATGATGGAAAAGCAATAAGGTATTTTTTAGCAATGTTTATTTATTTATTTATTTAATACACCACCCAACAGTGATAACCATTTAACGGGTGGGAAAAATAATATTAAAAGAAATGTTGATTATAAAGACTATAAATATATAGTATTATTTACAATCCAGGTGTCAATGTCCATGAAAAAGACCTGTGGTTGAATGCGAAACAGGAAAAATTGGATATTAACATTGGATAGCTATTACAGGATATGTTTAATTGTCAATAATACCAATAACTAAACTAAGATTACACAATGAACTAGAATTCAGTAATACACATAAGTAAAAATTATAACACATTAACCCAAAGTAACACGTTTAATTTGAAATATGTTGCAAGTAAAAATATCCAAGCTGTCTTGGATGGTATGATACTCATTAATTGCTTGATACAGTGGGGATGAATTTAAAATGTTGGTTCTTGCTGCTGGCAAATAAAAGCTAAAATACACCCTAAGCCCTGCGTTTTCAATTGAACATAATTTACCAAATCAATGCTGCCCATGTGAGCGTTAAGAACTTTCCAAAGTAGTGTTATTTGCTGAAAAGTTCGACGTTTTGCCAGATCTGAGAGTTTAAATTGTATTAATAACAGATCATGAGGAAAGCCTCTTGGAGGATATATACCATCTAATATAAAAGAAGCCGATTTCATAAATTTTCTTTGAACTTTTTCGATTAGGTTAATATATACATTTTGTCTTGGACTCCATATCTCAGATGCATTTTCAAGTTTCGATCGAACCAAGCTGTTATATAAAATTTTTAATGTGGACATATCTGAGAATTATTTGCAACTTCTTATGACAACCGCTAGCGTTTTATTGGCAGATGACACCATTGATTCAATGTGTTTAGTGAAGGTAAGTTCAGGAGCAAAATATACCCACAGATCTCTTACAAGCTCGGGCCTATTGAGAATAATATCATGCAATCTATAATTAAAAGTGAAAGCAGTTAATCGCCTGGCAAAGGACATAACCTGATAGAATATATAATAAAGACACAGATGACGAGTGATTTATTTTATTTAACATGTGCATGTATAATTTACAACAAAACGACACATGAACAACCTCCGAGCAATTACTACTAGAGGGAGTCTTCCCCCCTTCCCCGCGCTAAATTTTGTTAGCAACATCTACTCCCCCCGAGGGGGAAAATACTTCTTCTGTAATTGGCTTATTTAATCAGCGTTGCCAAGTTTGACAGCGCCAGAAGTTTTCTGTGAGCGCCAGTTCTGACACTTTCTGACACATGTTAATTTCTTATTTGTATTTTACGGAAAATATTATTATTTATAACGTTGTAAAGGTTGTAAATGTATATTTAAGATTTATTATCTCTAATAATATGGTGAAAACATGCTTTATGTGTAAAAGGCCTGTTGAAAATGCTTCTTCAAGATAATATCATAAGTAAGTACAGACACAACCTAATTATCAGAGGCGGTGCATTAGGCAATCACCTTTAATTTGCAACTAAACTTTTTTATTTTCTTATCGAAAAATTAAAATTAAGAGCAAGTACACTCCAGCTACGTTCGTCTTCATCCGTCTCATAATGATTATAGTAAAGGTTAATTATTTATTATTATTTTATTATCACATCTTTGTAAATTTTATTGTTATTTTTTTTAGGTTTCCTTTTCTTGATATGAGAAAGAAATGCATGGTTCCAAAATATAGGAATTCAACAAGTGACCACCTGAATAACTTTTTATGCTAATGCATTTTTATTACAAATCTCAGGGAAGGAAAATGTTAAAGAAAAATGCAATTTCGACGAAAGAAGTATAATAATCAATCCTGTCACTACTTCTACAATATATTCATCTGCTACTAAAATATTAAAACAGCAAGTAAGTAGAGAAACTTAAGTTTCTTTCAAAAAGAATGTTTAAGGAAAAAGGCATAGCTATTTTTTGTTGACACTTTTTTTTAACTAATCTAAAAGACTAATTTTGTGTAATGTTTAAATGTTCATTTTTTGTACTTAATTTGTTTTAGGTTTAAACAAAATGAACTTCTAAGATATGCATGGAATATCCCAAAAGAGCTAAGGAAGGTTTTAAAATTCTTAAGAAAAGTATTCAGAGCCAAAAACATAAAATAGTCTTCCTGTCCAAAATATAAATAGGTATAAATATTTAGATATTATGAGTGATTTGTTATTCTATAAATAGAACAAAATTTGCTTCTAAATCACTACCTAATGAACTATATTATATAGTACAAAACTAAACAAGAATATCACATTATTCATGGTTTTTTTTTAATTTCCTTAAAAAACGTCCCAAAAAAATGTGAATATTTATTATTGGAGTTAACATCGTTATGCTAAAACAATACTATAACAACTTAAATAATGTGGATTTTGACTATTTTGAGTTATGCAGATCATTATGATCTAAAATAATGTTTGTCTGGTGCTGTAGTCAGGTATAAAAACATTCATTTATTTAAACACAGTTGCAATATACATTTTATTTAGTTTTAAGTTAAAACCTATTAGGACATCCTAAAATTACTTTTTTCGTTTGATGTGAGATTAATTATTTTACATTTTTGTTGGTGAAATAGGATATATTAAGATGTCTTACTGTTTTCTCTGATTATCTAAAAAGTTAGAACAATATACAAAGACTGTTATAACAAAAAAGAGATATACCTTTACTAAAACACATAATTAGTCAGTTCAATTGTACGATAATTTAAAGCAGAAATCCAGAAAACTTTAAAAATGTGTTTAAATATGTTTTTACTATAACAAGGACATAATTATTAAAAAAACTTGGCACATTAACATTGACGATGGGTTTTAATAATATATATTATACAAATCACAACGAACTACCCAAAATGACATTATTAATAATTTAGTAATAAAAAAGTTAAGTACAATGATGACATTAAAAGTTGAGTTACTCGAAATACTTTTTTTAAATTGTCTCAGTAACTACCTAGTATTTTTCTAGCACAATGATATTATATGAATGTGCATTGTGTGATATCTTATATTTTAAGAATAAAATTATATATTTTTTTGCAGGTTTCTGTTAACAACGATTCCAAGAACTTTTGAAAATATTATTAAAACGGCATTTGCAAATATAATTCTCAATTAAGAGCTTTTGATCTAACATTAAATTTTTATTCTCCATAAGGTTATAGCTTCCTAAGAAGAAAGTTTATCAAGACTTACCAGACTCAAAATATCAAAATTTTACCAACCAATTGACGGTTCTACTGGTTTCCATAGGAAAATTCTCCTCGAAACTACTAAAAGAAAAGTGGCAGAGGCAACCGAAGAAGGCAAAAAAGTCTTTTGCAAAACAAAAACTAGAAATTTGTTTAAGAATCTAATTATTGTTTGAAGTTTTACCATTAATAATTTTGATAACGATTTAAGATTATAAAGTTCTATTATGAATTTTACACTTTGATATCCTATGTTTAAATTTTTATTAGGACCAAAATAAATTATAATTTTCACTTCAACTACAAAAACCCTCATAATATTAAAAAGGGGAAAAACGTTAGATTAGTTAGGTTCAGGAATAAACTCTTTAAACATTTATCTACTTAAAATGTGTTACTTTTAGAAGGTATGTTATTAACTTTCTATTTGTACTTGTATTAATTTATTTCATTTTATTATCTGTTGTATTTTCAAATTGATTTTGATATTAATCTTATCTATTTATATATTTTTTATACTCACTTATATGTTTTTTTCATTAAAACAAACGTTTATTAGCTTATTAAATATAATAAATTCATGTTGTTTTATTATATGCTTGCATGAATCATTACTTTTATTTCCTTTTAAAAATGAATTTCGAAGATAAAGCCGAAACGGTGAGTGAGAATAAAAATTAGACGAAAGTGACGATATTTACTGGAGCTTTCATCTACACGCTCCTTTTTCTAGCCATCTACACCTGAGCCAGCAAGATTCGTCTTCCCTCCATCCTTACATTCTCCAGATTTACAGAGAAAACGCCGTCCTCTTTAACATATCCAGACCTTCTTTGATGGGGACTATACCACTACATTATCAGCTTTATTTGTTATCCCGATCAATTTAAATGCATTCGTAATTGCTCATTCTCACCTCTTCTCTTGTAGATTCCGTACTCAATTTTCTTATTTTTAGTTACGTTTGCACTGCTCTTTTATTTTCACAGCTTTAATTCTATAATGCTGCAACGCTACAATATGGATCCATTTATGTGATTTATACTATTTAATGTTATTCGTAAGTGACCAACCTATTATAATAATTAAAGATTATTGTATTACAGGCCTGAAGATGTTCCTGTAAGGCCGAAACTAGTCGCTCCTGTATTTATAATAAAATTGATTTTAAGGTTTTATTCTTCAATTGAAAAAATTAGACCTTTACAGTGATTTTGTTTCTTTTCCTGCATTAGACATATGTAAGACGGTATTCATTTTAAAAATAGTAAAATTAGCAAATTTTTTAGTTTTTTTTACAATTAAAACGTTTGGACAATGTGTGTTTTTATAGATAAATGCTACGCCACTGAACAAGAAGGATGTTTACCTTCCCCCTTGTGCCCGCTTCGTCACTTCCTCTACAGATGTTGCTAACACAACAATCGCCTACAAACTCGTTTTCACGCTCCCTCTATTAGTAATTGCTCGGAGTGAACAACAACGTGACATGACAAAATGACATAAGTATGACAAAACAATAATACCAACTTAAACCTAAGAACACAAAACAATGCTGTTTTAATTGTTGATTTTCAACATAACCGAACATTTTTTTGGATTCAATGGGAATAAACTATCCTGACACCAATCCGCTATACCATCCAAATAAGTTTAGATCATATGCATACATTAGGACCTTTATAGCATTGATGTTTAGAACAATATCATTCAAAAATATAATAAATAAAAGAAGTCCCAAAATTGATCCCTATGGTACTCCTGACAACTGTTGGAATTTTTCTGACTAACCACAGCACTGGACATACTGATGTCTGTCTTGTAAGTAAGAAGTTAACAGCAGACGTAG
>OV651824.1:42321735-42373759 GCA_927349885.1 Psylliodes chrysocephalus
GGGAGTATTAATTTACAGTGAGGGTGAGTTATGGAAATAATATTCTGTTACTATTTATAGTCTTTGTAATGTAAAAATATGTCGTTCATTTTCTTCTTTATAAATCAGGGTCGATAATTTTGAAAATGGTAAAAAATGAAAAAAAAAATATAGTAGGATGAAACCCGTTAAAAAAGGACGAGATTATAACAAAAATTAAAGGTTAAATAATTTACGGGCGATCTGAGGTCGGAAAACTACAAGTCCTATGGAAAAAAATTAAATGACAAAGTTGTAGGTAATAAAGAGACCTACAACTTTTGTAATTACACTTTTTTTACATAACCTCAAAATTTATGTGAAAAATTCAAATAATCAAGTTTTTGGTTTTTATTTTTATCTTATGCAAAAAAAAATTTTTTGGTGAAAACTTACCTTTTAATGTCCTAAAGACACTGTAATTTTTTTGATTAGAAATATTTATTTTTTCACCTTATTTTGACTTAATATCGAAAAAACACCCTAATTTTCAATCGAAAATTCTTGCGTCAAAATATCAGCTTTTTAAAAAAAGTCGAGGAGTTTTTTGTTCGTTGAAATCTCTTCTTTCTGATAATGTAAAAAAATATATACGTTACTATGGTAAATGTTGTTAGAAAATGCAAAGAAAAGAAAAAACTCGAATCCGAAATTTTTTTTTTTTTAATCACTATGTACAATTTTGAGCTATTTAGTAAAATTTACACTTTAATTACTTGTCACTTTTTACGTAAAATGGCATCAGAAAAAATGTTAAATCTTAACTTTACGATTTATTTGTGAGTGCGAATGGACCAACGCATTCTGACGGCACAAAGTAATTTGGCAGAAAAATGAAACGGTGGAAGAGATCATGAATAAATATTTTCGCTATGTAGAAAAACATTAGGCAGCAAGCAGCTATATCGTTTTTGATGGGTACCCCGAAATTAAAAAATCAGTTACTGTGACAACAGTACCAGCAGCTACTTCAACTAAAAAAGGAGAACGTAGTCGTAGAAAAACCTCAGAAAATATTCCAGAGTTTGATTATCAAAATCATACAAAAATACCATTTCTGCAAGAAAAATTTTTATCTAACGAGAAAAACAAGGACAAAATAATAAAAACGTTAATGAAAAGATTACAGTCACAAGGATTTTCCTGTAAACTAGCAGAAGAAGATGCTGATGCAGACATTATTAAAACTTCGATAGAAATTGCCAGAGATACCAATAAAACTGTCATTGTTGTGGGTCAAGATATTGATCTTTTGGTCCGTTTGAATCAATTAACTTCAAATAATCATGACATTTATTTTCTCAAACCAGGTTCTGGAAATGTAAAAGATCTATTTTTCACGTTTAATAGTTTCAAATATGAATCCTTCAAAAATATCGTTGCATTTCTGCATTGTTTTTCTGGTTGCGATACAACATCTGGATTTGCCAGAAAAGGAAAGAAGAGTATTGTAAATTCATTATTAGACAATAAAAATATGTCAAATTTGGCCAATATTTTTTATAAAAAAGATGCAAACAAAAAAGATATCGAAAAAAATGGATTACAATTAATCAAATCTATTTATAAATGTAAAAATGATAATAAAACCCTGATGAATCAATTAAGATTTCAAAAATATCAATTAGCAGAAATTAAATCATCTTTCATATTGGCAAATCTCCCATCCACAGAAGGTGCAGCAGAACAACATTGTTACAGGGCATATTATCAACTTCAAACTTGGCTAGGTAACGAACTGATAGCAACAGATTGGGGCTGGAAGCAACATCAACGTGGGATTATGCCCAAATTTACAGAGAAGGAGTTAATTCCGGAAATATTGCTCAAAACTATTTGCTGCAGCTGTGAAACTGGATGTAACAGTTTAAAATGTGGCTGCCGAAAACAAATTTATGCTCAAATTGTAATGCTTCTGAAAAATGCACCAATGTGGAAGAAAAAACCTACTAGTCTAAGAGCCGAAGAAAGATCGTTCTTCACCCATTTGCCAACCGAATGAAACATATTTTTTAGTTAATTTTACACATCAACAAATGCATCTTGGCTAACTTGCCTATCAAAATATGTTCAAGACTATTTTTAATTAATTTAATTTTAATCAATTTTTTTTTATTACTTGTACAACGTGATAACCAAATATTTTTTTTGCAAATCAAAAGTTTGAACCTTACAGAATATGCCTAGTTGGCCTTGCCTGCTCATTTTTGTTCAAGACTACCTGGCAAGCAGGGGTGAACAGGTAAATTATTTCAAGTGAGTACACCGATCTGATAACTGATTGAAACCAAGTTTAAAATAAAGATAATTAAATATTCAACGCGATTATATACTGTTGCCTGCGAAAAAGTGTTCAAGTGACCATATTGCCGAGCTTTAAAGATATAAATTTCAAAGTCAGGTGGTTGTGCGTGAGAGAGAGGGCCAAGCGCCTGATAAGTGTATTAGAGGAGGACAAAGAATAGCCGCTGCGCTCAGCGTATCTGTCGAATTAGAGGGAGTGCGCATGATTGTTTTATATGGAACTGTGAAAGACAGAATTTGTGTATAGTCTAATAACATTTTGGAGAATTTGAGGCGAACACGTGCTAAATATTATGATCTGTAGACATTACTTAAAAACAAACATAAAAAATAAATAAAAAGTGTTTTGTGTGTAACCAACGAAATTCAGTTATTGAGTTTAATGATGAGTCATTTAAAAATTGCTTTTTGATGTTAAATTTCCGGAAGCGAAAAAATTTTAAAGAATCTCTGAAATTTGTTGGTTATCATTCCGCAGGTTTCAGTAAAATAACAGTTTTGAAAAGTAAATACCGAAAAGATTTTTTGAAATGCCTAAAAAATTACAGATTTAAAGAAGCCTTGGTTCAATTTTTGCACAATTTTCGGGACAACGACAATTTCACAGCAATTATTCAAAACAAAAAATTTTTTTTGACTGTCAACGAGTACTGTTATTCTTATGCAGCGCAAGAAAATCGCGTCGTAAGAAATGAAGAAGTGGAATACATGTGTAATCACGAAGAGGCTGATACCCGGATGATTTTCCACGCTTCTAAAGTTAAACCTGGCTCAAAAATTCTAATTAAATCCTCAGACACTGATGTATTAATTATTTTACGTGGAAATATTAATAGTATGGAGCATTCTGAAATTTGGCTGGCGAGTTCAGTAAATAAAAAGAAAAATACAGAAGATCTAGATTTCATTAATTGCACGGATTTGGCAAAAAAACTGGGACCTACATTATGCAAAAGTCTACCTGCTTACCATGCGTTTACAGGTAGTGATTACACGGCCGCTTTTTATAATAAAGGTAAAGTTGGGCCGTTTAAAATTTTCTCACAAAACGAAACCTACCAAAAAATGTTTGCATCTTTGCTAGATGAGGCCGACATTTTCATTTTTGAGAAAATGAATGTTGTTCAGGAGTTTACGACCAATATGTATGGTATCAAACATGGTGTCAGTAATAATGACGCAAGATATCAAATTTTCATTAAAACATACTCTGCAAAAGAAGATAACGATAATTTTTTAAAAAGAGTAAAATCCTTCGACTCAAACAGTATACCACCGTGCTGGTCTTCATTAATGCAAAAAAAATTTGCGTACTATCTACGTTAATTCTATGTGGCTTCATGCGACAGATCAACTATGTTTAAAATTGCGTCCTAAAAACTGCGGCTAGACTTTGGAGAATAATTATTTGAAACCAATTGTATTTATTGGTGATCAAATGCCTTTAAAAATCGACGACATTGCACAAATGACTGATAATGAAAATGATGATGAATTATTGAAGTCTGAAAATCAACCGGTTAAAAATGTTAATAATTTTTATAATTAATTACTTTTTATGTACTATGTTTTGAAATAAAGATTACCTACAAGTTAAAAATGTGATAAACATTATTTCTCTGATTTTCTAGAGTATTTTTTTTTTCAGTTACTTACAACTTGGTTTTTTCAAAAAATAAAATTAACAATAAACTATTAATTACTAACATTTAATTTCAGCGAATAATTCAATGCCTCTACACAAAATATTTTTTTATTAATAAAGTAATTATAATCCGTTCACGTAAATATATGAAATTGTTAAAAATATTATTTAAAATGAATTTATTATCAATCATTCCAAAATGTTATTAGACTATACACAAATTCTGTCTTTCACAGTTCCATATAAAACAATCATGCGCACTCTCTCTAATTCGACAGATACGCTGAGCGCAGCGGCTATTTTTTGTCCTCCTCTAATACACTTATCAGGCGCTTGGCCCTCTCTCTCACGCACAAACACCTGACTTTGAATTTTATATCTTTAAAGCTCGGCAATATGGTCACTTGAACATTTTTTCGCAGGCAAGAGTATATAATCGCATTGAATATTTAATTATCTTTATTTTAAACTTGGTTTCAATCAGTTATCAGATCGGTGTACTCACTTGAAATAATTTACCTGTTCATCCCTGCTTGCCAGGTAGTCTTGAACAAAAATGAGCAGGCAAGGCCAACTAGGCATATTCTGTAAGGTTCAAACTTTTGATTTGCAAAAAAAATATTTGGTTATCACGTTGTACAAGTAATAAAAAAAAATTGATTAAAATTAAATTAATTTAAAATAGTCTTGAACATATTTTGATAGGCAAGTTAGCCAAGATGCATTTGTTGATGTGTAAAATTAACTAAAAAATTTGTTTCATTCGGTTGGCAGATGGGTGAAGAACGATCTTTCTTCGGCTCCTCTACTATACGAGGAAGTTAGTGATTCAGATGAAATTGTGGATGAAGGACCAATCAGACTAAAAATAATATTGGATACGAAGACGGTGACGGTCTTGAAGATTTCGAAGATCTACTAGAATCGGGAAGGTTTGTCGAATATAACGACGAAGAAATGCCACCGAAGAGACAAAAAGTAATGGATAAGTGATTAGGGTTCAAGATAAGATTTATAAATAAGAAGACTAATGCATTTTAAAATATTATTATGAATAATAATAATAATCAGTATAAAGTATCTAAATTCAATAGTACGATTTACATTTCTATTCATATATTATGAGATTTTCCATGACATAAATGTAATTTGAATTTAATAAATCAACTTTTTTACAAAAAAAATTTGCAGCAATCACATTTTTTAATTGAAATCCCCCCTTTAAATCCTATCTTTAATACTTAGAACAACTATTTTCGCATGTTTCTTGCAATTTTTATGATTTATGGATTTGCAATTTTTTTGTTTATCAATGTAACATAGAATCTGACGTTTTTCAAGTAATTAAAGTGTCAATTTTACTAGGTGAAAAAATAAATATTTCAAATCAAAAAAATTACAGTGTCTTTAAGACATAAAAAGGTAAGTTTTCACCAAATTTTGAGAAAAAAATTTTTTTTTTGCATAAGATAAAAATAAAAAACCAAAAACTTGATTATTTGAATTTTTCACATAGATTTTGAGATTATGTGAAAAAAGTGTAATCACAAAAATTGTAGGTCTCTTTATTACCTACAACTTTGTCATTTAATTTTTTTGCATAGGATTTGTAGTTTTGCCGGAAATCGAGATACACCGTTTTTTACCCTTAAAAACTCACCCCCTTCTACTTCCCGACCTCAGATCGCCCGTAAATTATTTTTCCTTTCATTTTTGTTATATTCTTGTCCTTTTTAACGGGTTTCATCCTACTATTATTTTTTTTTTTGTTTCAAAAATTATCGACCCTATGGTCTATTAATTGGTGTTTTACACAAATAAGATCGTTTGCGAATATTTACTTCGATAAAAATAAAAGCATTTTAGTAAATTGTAGTATGTACTTGATTGGTCGTACTAACTGTATTATGTCAAAATTACTATTGTAAACCAATATTTATTAAAAAAGAAACTGTGTCAAATAAATCATTTGCTTGAAAACATGTACTTCTCTCCCAAGTAAAAAAGTTTCTTTAAATGACGTTCTTAATGTTTCTAAAACTTTTTTAATAATCACAATACCACACATATTTATTATTTATTAGTTTAATTTTTACTTATATTTTAAGAAAAATACAGTTGCAATAACCATATTTTGTGTATCAGCAATGTTTACCGAGTAGGTATAAAGTTATTCCAGAGCTTTTCACTAAAACTAATATTAAATCAATACTGGTGAATAAACTAAAAATGATACATAAAAGTATTCCAAAACTAGTTTTACCCTATTCCTCTGGTTTGTATTTCAATTTTCTACAAACAAATAAATTCAAATCTCGATAAGATTTAATGCGTTTTGAACTTATAACCTGTTGTACTGCTCCTATGATATTTCTTTCCAATAATATGCAAAATATATGATGGACTGCAAATATCCATTAGAATTTATATTTCCGTAAGTTTTACAGCCGCCAATAAATATAACGCGAGATATAAAACAACGATAAAACGAGACAGAATGAATATTGCAAATTTATCGGGTGATGTTTGAATGTATAGAAAATTGCTGGTGGAAAAATAAAATTTAAAATGGCCGTTCGATACGAAACAAAAATATTTCTTAGATAATTTAAATATACATAAAAGAAATAAACTATTAGTAGCAGAATATTGAAATATATACCAATTTATAGTTGGGATGGCCTAATCTATGCCGGGGCTTCATTAATAATTAGAAATACTGTTTGAAAATTGTGAATTTATTTATCGTGAAATTGCAAATCGAAATACAAAAAGTCAGAGAAATATCTGAAATAAATATTTGAATAATTTGAAAATTCAGAAACAAATCTCAAAACTCTCTCTACGAATTATTAAGACCATCTCCGAACCCCAAAGGAGAAAGTAAATACATGGAGATTTAAAAAACAAACCTGCCGCAGCTGGGGATCGAACCCGAACATCCTTATTTGCTAGACAAGTGCCCTTTCTTCTAGACCAAGGATTTCCAAACTATTTTGGGCAAGAGGCCCCTTTTCCAAAATGAACTGATACATCAGACCCCCATAGCCAAATTATTTAAAAATCTTATATCTAGTTTTTTTCTATTGGTACCAAATACTTACCAATTTAAAAACTTTGAGATTGGTTAAGTCAAATTTTAACAAAATAAATAGACAAAATTCAGTAAATATAAAGTGTAATTAATAATTATTACTAAAACAAATTACGTAAAAATACTTAAGTGGGTAATTATTTAAAAAAAAAACATTAAAATCGCAAAGCAAAGATAAAAAACTTCAATGTGATGGATGAACTGATGATTTTCTATCAATCTAGCCAAATCTGGTTCAATATTGCAGTCTTAAATCCCCGCATTTGTTGATTTTCAAACAATTTCTTTGTTTTGACCAAATGTTTGTAACCATACTGAAGTCTTTTTCGACTAGGTATTAATGATGGAAAAGCAATAAGGTATTTTTTAGCAATGTTTATTTATTTATTTATTTATTTAATACACCACCCAACAGTGATAACCATTTAACGGGTGGGAAAAATAATATTAAAAGAAATGTTGATTATAAAGACTATAAATATATAGTATTATTTACAATCCAGGTGTCAATGTCCATGAAAAAGACCTGTGGTTGAATGCGAAACAGGAAAAATTGGATATTAACATTGGATAGCTATTACAGGATATGTTTAATTGTCAATAATACCAATAACTAAACTAAGATTACACAATGAACTAGAATTCAGTAATACACATAAGTAAAAATTATAACACATTAACCCAAAGTAACACGTTTAATTTGAAATATGTTGCAAGTAAAAATATCCAAGCTGTCTTGGATGGTATGATACTCATTAATTGCTTGATACAGTGGGGATGAATTTAAAATGTTGGTTCTTGTTGCTGGCAAATAAAAGCTAAAATACACCCTAAACCCTGCGTTTTCAATTGAACATAATTTACCAAATCAATGATGCCTATGTGAGCGTTAAGAACTTTCCAAAGTAGTGTTATTTGCTGAAAAGTTCGACGTTTTGCCAGATCTGAGAGTTTAAATTGTATTAATAACAGATCATGAGGAAAGCCTCTTGGAGGATATATACCATCTAATATACCGGGACGGTGGTGTAGCGGTCTATCGCGCTTATATTCATTTATAGGCAAGTTTATGAGTCTGAGACTGCTGGGTTTCGAATCCCAGACCAGACCATGTGGATTTTTAAATAAATTGCATGGTTCGGTTTAGGATTTGATGTGTGGCGTATTAATAGAAATTCAATTTCTGTTGATATGGCATGCATATTAAAAAAATTCGCCATACATTACCGTCTCGATGATGGTGGGTGAGGTTTTCCGGGTTTTCCTCACCTGTAAGTCAAATGGCACCATCAATCATCTTTAAGTCGCCCCGGAGCGCCACGGCAAATAATAATAATAGCCGTCCCTTCCCCTACACAAGTCGTTCAGTCGACTTCAGGGGTTGAAATTCACTCGTAAGGGGGTGAATTAGGGAGAGTATTATTATTATATTATTATTATATTATTAATATAAAAGAAGCCGATTTCATAAATTTTCTTTGAACTTTTTCGATTAGGTTAATATATACATTTTGTCTTGGACTCCATATCTCAGATGCATTTTCAAGTTTCGATCGAACCAAGCTGTTATATAAAATTTTTAATGTGGACATATCTGAGAATTATTTGCAACTTCTTATGACAACCGCTAGCGTTTTATTGGCAGATGACACCATTGATTCAATGTGTTTAGTGAAGGTAAGTTCAGGAGCAAAATATACCCACAGATCTCTTACAAGCTCGGGCCTATTGAGAATAATATCATGCAATCTATAATTAAAAGTGAAAGCAGTTAATCGCCTGGCAAAGGACATAACCTGATAGAATATATAATAAAGACACAGATGACGAGTGATTTATTTTATTTAACATGTGCATGTATAATTTACAACAAAACGACACATGAACAACCTCCGAGCAATTACTACTAGAGGGAGTCTTCCCCCCTTCCCCGCGCTAAATTTTGTTAGCAACATCTACTCCCCCCGAGGGGGAAAATACTTCTTCTGTAATTGGCTTATTTAATCAGCGTTGCCAAGTTTGACAGCGCCAGAAGTTTTCTGTGAGCGCCAGTTCTGACACTTTCTGACACATGTTAATTTCTTATTTGTATTTTACGGAAAATATTATTATTTATAACGTTGTAAAGGTTGTAAATGTATATTTAAGATTTATTATCTCTAATAATATGGTGAAAACATGCTTTATGTGTAAAAGGCCTGTTGAAAATGCTTCTTCAAGATAATATCATAAGTAAGTACAGACACAACCTAATTATCAGAGGCGGTGCATTAGGCAATCACCTTTAATTTGCAACTAAACTTTTTTATTTTCTTATCGAAAAATTAAAATTAAGAGCAAGTACACTCCAGCTACGTTCGTCTTCATCCGTCTCATAATAATTATAGTAAAGGTTAATTATTTATTATTATTTTATTATCACATCTTTGTAAATTTTATTGTTATTTTTTTTAGGTTTCCTTTTCTTGATATGAGAAAGAAATGCATGGTTCCAAAATATAGGAATTCAACAAGTGACCACCTGAATAACTTTTTATGCTAATGCATTTTTATTACAAATCTCAGGGAAGGAAAATGTTAAAGAAAAATGCAATTTCGACGAAAGAAGTATAATAATCAATCCTGTCACTACTTCTACAATATATTCATCTGCTACTAAAATATTAAAACAGCAAGTAAGTAGAGAAACTTAAGTTTCTTTCAAAAAGAATGTTTAAGGAAAAAGGCATAGCTATTTTTTGTTGACACTTTTTTTTAACTAATCTAAAAGACTAATTTTGTGTAATGTTTAAATGTTCATTTTTTGTACTTAATTTGTTTTAGGTTTAAACAAAATGAACTTCTAAGATATGCATGGAATATCCCAAAAGAGCTAAGGAAGGTTTTAAAATTCTTAAGAAAAGTATTCAGAGCCAAAAACATAAAAAAGTCTTCCTGTCCAAAATATAAATAGGTATAAATATTTAGATATTATGAGTGATTTGTTATTCTATAAATAGAACAAAATTTGCTTCTAAATCACTACCTAATGAACTATATTATATAGTACAAAACTAAACAAGAATATCACATTATTCATGGTTTTTTTTTAATTTCCTTAAAAAACGTCCCAAAAAAATGTGAATATTTATTATTGGAGTTAACATCGTTATGCTAAAACAATACTATAACAACTTAAATAATGTGGATTTTGACTATTTTGAGTTATGCAGATCATTATGATCTAAAATAATGTTTGTCTGGTGCTGTAGTCAGGTATAAAAACATTCATTTATTTAAACACAGTTGCAATATACATTTTATTTAGTTTTAAGTTAAAACCTATTAGGACATCCTAAAATTACTTTTTTCGTTTGATGTGAGATTAATTATTTTACATTTTTGTTGGTGAAATAGGATATATTAAGATGTCTTACTGTTTTCTCTGATTATCTAAAAAGTTAGAACAATATACAAAGACTGTTATAACAAAAAAGAGATATACCTTTACTAAAACACATAATTAGTCAGTTCAATTGTACGATAATTTAAAGCAGAAATCCAGAAAACTTTAAAAATGTGTTTAAATATGTTTTTACTATAACAAGGACATAATTATTAAAAAAACTTGGCACATTAACATTGACGATGGGTTTTAATAATATATATTATACAAATCACAACGAACTACCCAAAATGACATTATTAATAATTTAGTAATAAAAAAGTTAAGTACAATGATGACATTAAAAGTTGAGTTACTCGAAATACTTTTTTTAAATTGTCTCAGTAACTACCTAGTATTTTTCTAGCACAATGATATTATATGAATGTGCATTGTGTGATATCTTATATTTTAAGAATAAAATTATATATTTTTTTGCAGGTTTCTGTTAACAACGATTCCAAGAACTTTTGAAAATATTATTAAAACGGCATTTGCAAATATAATTCTCAATTAAGAGCTTTTGATCTAACATTAAATTTTTATTCTCCATAAGGTTATAGCTTCCTAAGAAGAAAGTTTATCAAGACTTACCAGACTCAAAATATCAAAATTTTACCAACCAATTGACGGTTCTACTGGTTTCCATAGGAAAATTCTCCTCGAAACTACTAAAAGAAAAGTGGCAGAGGCAACCGAAGAAGGCAAAAAAGTCTTTTGCAAAACAAAAACTAGAAATTTGTTTAAGAATCTAATTATTGTTTGAAGTTTTACCATTAATAATTTTGATAACGATTTAAGATTATAAAGTTCTATTATGAATTTTACACTTTGATATCCTATGTTTAAATTTTTATTAGGACCAAAATAAATTATAATTTTCACTTCAACTACAAAAACCCTCATAATATTAAAAAGGGGAAAAACGTTAGATTAGTTAGGTTCAGGAATAAACTCTTTAAACATTTATCTACTTAAAATGTGTTACTTTTAGAAGGTATGTTATTAACTTTCTATTTGTACTTGTATTAATTTATTTCATTTTATTATCTGTTGTATTTTCAAATTGATTTTGATATTAATCTTATCTATTTATATATTTTTTATACTCACTTATATGTTTTTTTCATTAAAACAAACGTTTATTAGCTTATTAAATATAATAAATTCATGTTGTTTTATTATATGCTTGCATGAATCATTACTTTTATTTCCTTTTAAAAATGAATTTCGAAGATAAAGCCGAAACGGTGAGTGAGAATAAAAATTAGACGAAAGTGACGATATTTACTGGAGCTTTCATCTACACGCTCCTTTTTCTAGCCATCTACACCTGAGCCAGCAAGATTCGTCTTCCCTCCATCCTTACATTCTCCAGATTTACAGAGAAAACGCCGTCCTCTTTAACATATCCAGACCTTCTTTGATGGGGACTATACCACTACATTATCAGCTTTATTTGTTATCCCGATCAATTTAAATGCATTCGTAATTGCTCATTCTCACCTCTTCTCTTGTAGATTCCGTACTCAATTTTCTTATTTTTAGTTACGTTTGCACTGCTCTTTTATTTTCACAGCTTTAATTCTATAATGCTGCAACGCTACAATATGGATCCATTTATGTGATTTATACTATTTAATGTTATTCGTAAGTGACCAACCTATTATAATAATTAAAGATTATTGTATTACAGGCCTGAAGATGTTCCTGTAAGGCCGAAACTAGTCGCTCCTGTATTTATAATAAAATTGATTTTAAGGTTTTATTCTTCAATTGAAAAAATTAGACCTTTACAGTGATTTTGTTTCTTTTCCTGCATTAGACATATGTAAGACGGTATTCATTTTAAAAATAGTAAAATTAGCAAATTTTTTAGTTTTTTTTACAATTAAAACGTTTGGACAATGTGTGTTTTTATAGATAAATGCTACGCCACTGAACAAGAAGGATGTTTACCTTCCCCCTTGTGCCCGCTTCGTCACTTCCTCTACAGATGTTGCTAACACAACAATCGCCTACAAACTCGTTTTCACGCTCCCTCTATTAGTAATTGCTCGGAGTGAACAACAACGTGACATGACAAAATGACATAAGTATGACAAAACAATAATACCAACTTAAACCTAAGAACACAAAACAATGCTGTTTTAATTGTTGATTTTCAACATAACCGAACATTTTTTTGGATTCAATGGGAATAAACTATCCTGACACCAATCCGCTATACCATCCAAATAAGTTTAGATCATATGCATACATTAGGACCTTTATATCATTGATGTTTAGAACAATATCATTCAAAAATATAATAAATAAAAGAAGTCCCAAAATTGATCCCTATGGTACTCCTGACAACTGTTGGAATTTTTCTGACTAACCACAGCACTGGACATACTGATGTCTGTCTTGTAAGTAAGAAGTTAACAGCAGATGTAGCTCCGTGCTTAAACCTATGGAGGAAAGTTTTTTGAATAAGATGGCATGGTTAATTCTATCGAAAGCTTTAGAAAAGTCAGTGTATATTACATCTCCTTGATTCTTTCTATCTAGGGCCTCTGATATAAACTGTGTGAAACAAATAAGATTTGTTACCGTGGATCTGCCTTTCATGAATCGGTGTTGATCTGAGGATATAGATCGGGAGATATGATTTAATAAATGATGATCATGATGATGAAGAACGAATTCTAATATCTTAGCAAAGATACATATAATACTAATAGGTTTATAATTGTGAACATGATTTTTATTGCCTTTTTATGAACTGGAGTTACACGAGATATCTGCCACTCACTAGGGATAGTGCAAGATTTTAGAATTTTATTAAAAATTGTATGTAGGCACAATCTTTATTAATAAAGGCAGGTAACAATCAGGCCCCATTGTCATATTTGGTTTCAATTTTACAATTTCGTCTTGTGATATTGATTTTATGTATAGCGTCGAAAAATTTCAAAGTCAATTCATTTGCGCAGTTGGTAGATGTTGATTGAGAAGAACTATTAAAGAAATGATCTGCAAAAGCCTAGACGATTGCTTGTGGGTCTTCGATAAAGCAGTTTTTATACTCAACTGATGATGGTATGGAGAATGAAGAATTTTTAGAATTCATATAGCTCCAGAATTGTTTATAGGATAGCTTTTTATATTTTTCTCAATATTTCGCAAATACAAGGTGCGATCCGATGAGATTTCTTATTTAATATTAGAGTGAAGGTTTTTAAATGCATTTAGTGCGTCTACCGACTGAATGGATTTATAGATTCTGTGGGCTTTGTCTTGTTGTCGAATCATGTGTATTATGTTACCATTAAACCACGACGGATAAGTTCTAGAATTCGTTTTCTTGATAGGAATATGTTCTCTAAAAATATCATATATTTTGTTGTTCAATAACTGAATACTAATGTCTATGTTAGATACATTTTGCAAAAAGCTCCAGTCGATATTGTTTATTGCATTGTAGAGATTTGGGAAATTTACTTTTTTGTAATTGAACTGCATATTATCTTGTTTACAGGGCATTGGTGAATTTGTATTTGTTGTTGAAATTTCTATGCATAATGATGCATGGTAATCATCTTCATCTAATACTATTTCATCAGCTCTGTAAACCTTGCATTCATTATTAAAGTAAACTAAATCCAATAAGCGTTGAAATTTATTCTTGACTAAATTGAACTGTTGTAAATTAAAGAAATTTTAAAAAGTTTTGACAACATTTAGTTTGGCAGACATACTAGGACCATTTATCTGTGAAGCGTACTCTGGTATATTAAAATCACCGATTACAAGAAGATTTTTATCATATAAAGTTGTAAATAGTGATAGTGTTTCCAGAATTACCTCATAATCGTTAACTGAACTAAAGGGGGGTATGTAAATGAGCAAAATGTATAAATATTGGGAGCCTGGTTTTATTTTAATCAGTAGAAAATCAATATTGGTATTTGCGGGAATTGAAACACAAAGATCACTTCTATTAATCATACTGGAATTTAGCTCCTTTTTCACAGCACAGATAACTCCATCACCTTTTGAAAAATTCGTCACTTCATATTTTCGATCAACCCTAGAAACATCGAAAGTTAAGAGATCAAATAGTTCACCGTCGTGAATTGTATCGTTACACCAGCTTTCTGTAAAAAAATAACCTGCATATTGTGTAATAGCTGAAACACTTAAATAATTGGGTAGATTTTATTCTAAGTTCTCTGACATTTTGGTAGTATAATATAAATTTAGAAGTTGAATTCATACGGACATGATTTTTAGATAAATTAGTTGGTTGCTATTGAGATGGCACTATACTATCTCTAAATTTTATTTGTGCTCTCTTATAGAAGTGACATTCTTTATCACAAGCGAAATGATCAACATAAATATTTATGTTATGGTTTGATTTGAGATTAGCACAATTTACACATTTCAAACTAGCAGAGTTACAATCTTTTACATTGTAATTGGAGGCACATTTGGGACATGTAGAGTCTTTTTTACAGCATTGATTAGATAAATGGTGAAGACCCCAACAATTAAAACACTTACGTGGTTCCACGACGCAGTACACAGGACAATCAAAATCAAACTCTGGTAAGTATTTGCATCCACCTGGACGACAGTTTGGAACAGTTTGCTTTTCTTTAAGTGCGGTTTAATGTAAATGATTTTAGGAGCAGAATTTTCACTAAAACAGGATTTATTTTGTTGTTTAAGATAGTCCAAAAGAGTGTCATCATCAAATTTTTTAGACATATTATTGATCTTGATTCGTGGATGGAGAGAGGAGATAGATTTCACATCATATTTGTCACCTAGATTAGTGTTGAGGATATGTTGAAATTTGGAAGAGTCATCTTTATTCCCACAACTATTGACTAACCCACCTTGACGAGTTCCAGTGACATTGAAGACATTAATATTTGCCTTTATGGGATCAACACTTCGCAGAACTTCAGATTTTGTTGTAGATACCGGTTGGACTGTATTTTTAGGATGAAGCACAAATTTAGAATTCGAAGCAATATCAGCAAAAGTTGGTTCATTACTGGTAATAATTTTCTCAGATATTAATTCTTTTAGGCTAGTTTCAATTAACTGGAAAGACGATTCTAATTTTTGGGTAATCTCTTTTCGAAAGTTTTCAAAAATTGCAGATGTAACAACATCAGCTATCATTTTATTAATATTGTTGTTGATGCAATCAACTTTTTCTTTGAATTGCTCGTTTATTGATTTATCGAATGTTCCGCAATACAGGATACTGTGTTTCAATGTTGCGCTGTAACCAGAACTTCTGATAGCCATGGTTGAACTTCTGCTTAACCTCCTCGTCTGTGCTGATGGTGATCAACTCTTCTTGCATTATCACATTGACTTCTTTCATGACTCTCATTTTGTACGGATTTATTATCCGTTAAGGAATTTTCAAATTTAAAAGTAACCGAATAGAGATTTCGTTTTTTCTCACATAGCTAAAATAAATAATCAAGAGTTCAAAGAATTGCTTCGAAACTTGTTGACAGCATTTATAACACACACAACCAAACTTATATAGAATCACACAGTAATTTCAAAAATAGAATTTAATTTGAAAAAAAGTAATTGCGAAGTAAAGAGAAATTTGTCCAAACCAAGTTTATTACAAAAATAAATAAAAATTATTACAATTTTCTTTTTAACAGAACAAATAACAAAAAGTGTAAAAATATTTTTTTTGAAAATGACAATTTAACAAAAAAATAATTTTAATAATCAGTATTGCCACCTCTAGCATCGATGCAAGTGTAATAATTGGCATTATTATTTTTAAAATATAAAGAATTTAACAAAAATCCCAAAATTATCTAATATTTTTAATGTCTATTAAATTAGCACAACATACTTATTAAAACCAAACAATTAGAAATAGTTCATTGTACTAGTAAATTAAAGGACCAATCGTGTAAATAATCTCTAAGGTAAATAAGTCGAGTTTCTTTTAAAATAATCACGTAAAGGTTGATCTAAATAGAGAGTCAATCGTTGACACAAAGGAGGGGCGGCCGTTGGGCCAAACCTATGCCCAAAAATGTAACTTAGTAATTACGTGGTCTTCGGGACCCTATGTCCCGAAGCGCCTTATTGTATATACGAGGATATATCAGTATATAACGAGACTGGTGCTATAACTTCTTTCAGAAGTAACATTTTATAACCCAAAAAATGAGACATGAAAGCCTTATATTTAATGTACTACCCCGCAAGTAGGCTTTGATTTAACTTTTGACATTTGTTACAAATTAATTATTGAATTGTCAGTGTTTTGCGTACCCATCGAAAAATGAAAGTGGAGCAAAGATACGCGATAAAATTTTGTGTTCGATTGGTTAAAACACCAACTGAAACTTTTGAAATGATTAAAGGTGCATATCTAGATAATAGTTTATCACGATGTAGAGTGTTTGAGTGGCATAAAAAGTTTAAAGACGGTTGTGAATCAGTTAAAGATGAACCTCGTCTCGGTCGACCACAAACTGCGAGAAATTACACAAAAATTGCAGAAATTAACGACTTTATACAAAATGATCGCCGGATTGGCCTAAAACAAATTTCTGACAATGTTAATTTGTCTTACGGTACCACTCAAAAAATTATTCATGAAGATTAAGAGTACCGGAAGATCGCGGCAAGATGGATTCCAAAAGTGATGACCGATGAACAAAAAGCGAATCGAGTGACAATTTGTCAGCAGTGGAAAAGGCAATTGCAACGTAACCCACAGTTTTTAAATAATGTGGTTACATGTGACGAAAGTTGGTTTTATCATTACGATCCTGAATTGAAGTCTCAAAGTATGCAATGGAAGCATAAAGGCAGCCCAAGACCGCAGAAGGCCAAAACTGCTAAAAGCGCTGGTAAAGTGATGCACCTGATTTTTTTTGATAAATTTGGCGTTATTTACGATCACATTGTACCTAGAGGACATACAGTAACAGGGGAGTTCTATTGTAATGTATTTGGAGTGATATTGTAATGTACTTCGAGGACCCTTAAAGGCAAAATTAAAGAAAAAAAGGCCGCTTTATTAGGACTTTGGCTGGACGCTGCATCACGACAATGCTCCAGCTCATAGATCAATGATTTGTCAACGAACAATTGAAGAATTAGGGGTTGAAATTATGGTTCATCCCCCCTACTCTCCTGACCTTGCTCCATGTAACTTCCATTTGTTTCCTGAAGTCAAAAAAGAATTGAGAGGTAGAAGATTTGAGTCGGATTTAGAGCTCAACAACGCTGTGATGGGTATACTAAACAGACTATCAAAAAATGGTTTCTCAGAAGTTTATGATAAGTGGATAAAGCGATAGAATAAGTGTATTCAACAGAATGGAGAGTACTTCGAAGGATAGTTGTTGAATTTTTTTAAATAAATGTTTCGTTGTTATACTATAGCACCAGTCTCGTTATTTTTTGATACATCCTCGTAGTAAAGTGTGTGTGTGTAGTTATTTTGTTTCAAAGGTAATATCTACTTTATTTTAACATGTTGTTTAAATCTCTTTGTTATATATTTTTTTATAGTTAGTATATAGATGATGCAATTAAGGATATATTGATATAATTTATTGTAGTTACTTGGTTTTTTGACAATACTTGTCAGAATATAAAAATTGTAAAAATAAAACATATAAGTTTTTCAAACTGAATTTTACTTTAAAATTATAAAAGAGAAAAACTTAAAATAAACCCAACAACGTGGTCCTTCGAGGAAAAGAAACCATCCGGAGTAAGCAGTCCAAAATGTCTGAACCCAAAAGGAGTACTAGGAGAACAGCAGGCAAAAATACAAACTTGGTCCCTAATATTTTGTGGCCTAGTACAAGAGATAATAATAATTCCGCTGGTACAGATTCAAACCATACGGATCAAAAAGAAACCGAACAAGAGGCTCAAAAATGTATAGAACAAGACAAAGAACTTGACAAAATTAATAAAACTTTAAATGAACAAGGATCGAATAAAGGCATAGAAGAGAAATCAGTCTTGGAAATTAATTTTCATGGTTTTAATTTAAACAACGGTTCAAAAGCTGACAGATCTTCTAAATTAAAAAAATGTTCAAGGTTATTGGAAAAGAAAAAGAAAGAATTAGAAATTGAACGAGTAAAGCTAAAAATACTAGAACTGGAAAGTCAAATCGACGAGGCTAAAAGCGTTTCTAGTTTGCAGTCATTCGAAGATGGTAATAATGTTATCCTTGAACAAGATAACAAGGAAAAATACACTAGAACTAAAGAATGGGTAGAAGAAATCCCTAATCATTTCTCTGAAAAATTATCTGTTTCTGATAAACAAGAAATTGTTGGCGATACTAATGAAGGCATAGCTGACAACATAACTAAAATTTGCAATGTATTTGTCGATACAATGAAAAGTATGTCCAAAGTACAATTACAACCAATAAATATTTCTGATGGCAAGAAAGAAAATGTGTATTTTGACGGTAAGGCGCAAGATTGGCCTTTATTTATTGAACACTTTAAAAGACAAGTACTAAAGTACAAACTTGATGACGAAGAAAAGATTTTTAAACTTCAGAGGTGCTTGAAAGGTGAAGCTTTGGAAGCCGTTAGAAGCATGATGTTACACCCAAAAAATGCAGATCAAATTATAAAAACCTTGGAATTAAAATTCGGAAGAAATGAACAAATAATCGAATCTTTATTGTATGAAATTAAGACTATTCCGAAAATAAAAGAAGGCGATATGGAGTCTATTATTAAATTAAGCTGCAAATGCAACAATTTTGTCGCAACACTTGAACACTTAAACTCAAAAAGTTATTTAGAAAATCCACAGCTCATTAAAGAATTAATTATAAAATTACCTGACTCGTGTAAGCTAAGCTGGGGACAAGAAGTAGCTAGATTAGAAGGCAAAAGTAGTCTGGATTCTTTTTCCAAATGGCTAAACGATTTAGCTAATGCTGCAGTATACGTCAGTTCACGGACTCCAACAACCTCAATGGAACATTTAGGAAATAAGAATTTTAAGAGCAATTTCCAAAAACGAAATGAAGCAGTCCTAACATCACAACAAAATAAAAAAGAATATTGTATATATTGTAAAAATGAAGGGCATAAAATACCACAGTGTCCAAAGATACGAGAAGATACAGTTGAAGAAAGAATTTCTAAACTAACAAAATTTGGCACTTGTTTTCGATGTTTAAATGGTCGACATTTATTAAAAGAATGCAAGTCTCGACGAATCTGCGAAATAAATGATTGTGGCAAAAGACATCACGAACTAATACATCGAGATCAGACTTCAAACGAAGAAAAGAATTGCTCTTCTATTGGGCAAATAGAAACGTCTTTAGAAAACAGAGAACAAATTGGTGAGAACATAATGTGGCTAGAAAAAAATCACGAAACAGATATTCTCTTAAGAATCGCACCAGTCAAACTTTATGGCCCTAATGGTAGTATTAAAATATATGCACTGTTTGATGAAGGTTCAACTACAACACTTCTAGAAGAAGACGTTGCTAAACAATTAGGCCTTCAAAAAACTCCAGATCCCTTTTGCATGCACTGGGCAAAAAATATAGTTACTTATAATGATACCTCATGCAAAGTAAATCTAGAAATTTCAGGTATCCATGAAAATGCAAAGGTTTTCAAAATGAAAAATGTTCGAACCATTACAGATCTTTCTTTACCTACTCAAACAATGAATATATCTAATTACAACAAATTTCCACATTTACAAGGTCTTCCACTAGAAGATATAGGCAAAGAACAGGCTAAACTTTTGATTGGACAGGATAATATAAATCTGACTGTGGCGAGAAAAGTATATCAAGGTCCTGAAAATTCCCCGATGGCAACAAAAACCAATTTAGGCTGGGTAGTCCACGGAAGAGTAGAAAAGAGATTAAAAAATTACAATTTTTTCTCTTGTGCGACATGTGTAGATGAATATACTGAACTTAATAAGCTAATAAAAGAAAACTTTTCAGTAGAATCATTTGGGACCAATATACAATATAAGTCCAATAATATAGAAGAGAAAAAAAGCTATAGAAATACTAAATAAGACAACAAAGAAAATTGAAGGAGAAAATAGATATGAAACTGGTTTATTATGGAAAGAAGAAAATATTTCACTACCAGAAAGCAAAACAAACGCATTTCATCGTCTGCTTTGTGTAGAGAGGAAGATGCTGAAAAGCAAAGAATATGCTAGTGTATATAAAAATAAAATTATAGAATATGAAGAAAAAGGATACGTTAGGAAACTGTCGCCAGAAGAGGCCACTAATACATCAAACAGAACTTGGTACCTGCCTCACTTCGGTGTAATTAATCCAAAAAAACCAAAATTAAGGTTTGTCTTCGACGCAGCAGCAAAGTCAAATGGCATCAGTCTTAATGATAATCTTTTACAAGGTCCTGATTTTTTAACTAGCTTGCCTGGTGTTTTAATGCGATTTAGGCGAAGAAAATGGGCTTTCTGTGGCGATATTCGTGAAATGTTTCACCAAGTCAGAATCATAAAAGAAGATCAATCTTCCCAAAGATTCCTCTGGAGAGATGGTGATCTCAGAAAACCTATTGATACCTACGAAATGGTAGCAATGACATTTGGGGCCACTTGCTCACCATGCTCTGCCCAATACGTGAAGAATTTATGTGGCAAAAATACAAAAATATACCCAGAAGTGAGAAAAGATATCGAACAAAACTTTTACGTTGACGACTATCTAGATTCTACAAATTATGAAAATGAAGCTATAGAAAAGATAAAAAAAATAATTAAAGTATGTTTAGAAGGTGGTTTCCAAGTAGTTAATTGGGTCTCCAATTCCGCTGAAGTAAATAAAACATTTTCTGGGGAAAAATTAATGAAAGAAATTAACATGTCAACGTGCGACAGGATATTAGGTATTTGGTGGGACACAAGAAGTGATAAATTTATCTTCAAAACAAAATTCGCAAATGTACCTGAGAAAATCTTACTTGGAGATGTACCTACCAAAAAACAGGTTCTAAAAATAATAATGTCGCCTTTTGACCCACTTGGCTTAATAACATTTTTAACAATAAGAGGTCGCATCATTATGCAACAAATCTGGCGAAGTGGAATAGATTGGGACAGTAAAATTCCCAATACAATCTACGAAATTTGGCAAAAATGGCTTGAAATGCTTAAAACATTAGAAGAAATCAAAATTCCACGGTGTTACACAAAATTTTTGAAGATTGATGATCAAGTAGAAGTCCACATATTTTGCGATGCAAGTGAAGAAGCATTTGCTGCAATAGCTTACTTACAGATTAAAAATGACAACATTTGTGAAACTTCATTACTAATAGCTAGAGCTAAAGTTAGTCCTCTTAAACCTTTATCCATACCTAGGCTTGAACTTCAAGCAGCGGTCTTAGGTAGTCGTTTGGCAACAACAATCCAGCAAGAAATTGACATAAACATATCTAAATTTACCTTTTGGTCGGACTCGACAACGGTTTTGTCTTGGATTAGAGGGGACGGACGAAATTATAAGCAATTTGTGGCTAACAGAGTAGGTGAAATTCAAGAAAACACTAAAAACGCATCATGGAGATACATCCCGACTAATTTAAATGTAGCAGATCTGGCTACGCGCTTAAATTTCAATGAAAAAGACAATGCCAACTTCTGCAGGTTATGGTTTACTGGACCTGATATCTTAAAGAATAGTAACGAAACTACAACAGATTGGTTAAGAGATAATGAACTTCCTAGCTACAATTTTGAAAAGGATACTGAAAGAAAAGTAGTATGTTTCCTCAATAGCAGAAACACATCAACCTGTTCAACACCAGACGTGAGTAGATTTTCGAAATGGAGAAGACTAGTTAGAACTACTGCATACTTTCAACGATTCTGTAAGAAAATTTTATTTAAGATTGGTAGGTGTCAGGATGGAGGTTTATGGACCGGAATTGATTTAACCGTTGAAGAACTTCAAAACGCAGAAAGAAAAATTATTAGAAGGGCACAAGAAGAATCATTTTTGAGGGAAATAAAGCTTCTAGAGAAAGGAAAGAAAATTGAAAAAAGTAGTAAAATATTTAAGCTAAACCCCTATTTAGACGAGAATAAACTATTACGACTAAGTGGACGATTAAGTAATGCCACGTATTTACCTGAAGATGTTAGAAACCCTTATATTTTGGATAACAAAAATTTACATACGAGTCTGTTAATAAAATATTATCATGAAATGTTTGGACATCAAGGCATTGAAACGGTACTAAATGAAATTAGACAAAAATTTTGGATCATCAAAGGTAGAGCAGCTGTAAAAAAAGTATTTTCGAGTTGTTTGTTTTGTAGAAAAAGGAAAGCCAGTCCAGAAATACCTCTCATGGGAGATTTACCAGAAGAGCGACTTCAACCTGGCGAACCCCCATTTACTTACACAGGTGTGGACTATTTTGGAGCTTTAAACGTTACAGTTGGAAGACATAAAGAGAAAAGATACGGGGTGTTATTTACTTGCCTTACGACGCGTGCTATACATCTCGAGGTAGCACATAATTTAACTTCAGACTCAGCAATAATGGCTATTTTAAGGTTTTCCAATAGAAGAGGAGTACCTAAAGTCATTTACTCCGATAATGGAACAAACTTCAAGGGAGCTGATGATGAAATTCGAAAATGCCTAAAAGAATTTGATCAAAACAAAATTGAACCGAAATTGGAAGAACTTGGTATTACATGGAAATTTATCCCACCAGGGGCGCCACACATGGGAGGGTGTTGGGAGCGATTAATTGGAAGTGTCAAGAAAATTCTTGGAAACATATTGAAGGAGGAAGCGCCGCGAGATGAAACACTGCTGACCATGTTTTCGGAAGTTGAAAACATAGTAAACAGTCGACCTCTAACTCATGTGTCGTCTGATCCACATGACTTAATCAGCATTACTCCGAACCATTTCTTAAAAGGAAAATATTCGCCTCCATTAGTCCCTGGAAAATTTGACACTCAAGAATATAAAAAGCAATGGAAGAAAAGTCAGAGACTGGCCGATATTTTTTGGACCCGATGGGTAAAAGAGTATCTTCCGACTTTGACGAAGAGATCAAAATGGAATAATGACTCAAAACCGCTAGAAGAGGGAGATGTTGTCATTCTTATAGAACCGAATGCACCAAGAAGTCATTGGCCTTTAGGAGTGATCCAAAAGTTGTTGGCTGGAAAAGACGGAAGAGTTCGTGTCGTTGATATCAAAACGAAAGATTCAACTTTTCGGCGACCAGTCACTAAAATATGTAAATTTAGTGAAAATTAGATTCGACAAGATTAGAATTATTTTCACGGGGGGGAGGATGTTATATATTTTTTTATAGTTAGTATATAGATGATGCAATTAAGGATATATTGATATAATTTATTGTAGTTACTTGGTTTTTTGACAATACTTGTCAGAATATAAAAATTGTAAAAATAAAACATATAAGTTTTTCAAACTGAATTTTACTTTAAAATTATAAAAGAGAAAAACTTAAAATAAACCCAACACTCTTGTTTGGGTTATGTATTTTAAAACAGTTCATTAGTTTTCTTCAAATGCCAATTCTTTTATTTTCGTCCCAAGTTTATTTAATAAATGTTTGTCAGATTTAAGGGTTTTATCATATAAAGAATTTTATTATATTAAAAGTTTTGTGACATAAAAGGTTTTATTATATATTAAAGTTTTTTCATAGATTATATTATATTAAAATGGTTTATCATATTAAAGATTTACAATTGTGGGTAGTAATTTCTGTTTGTCTTATTTCAAAAATAAAGATTGTTCTGATTTATTGAAATTGTTAATCATTTTATTACTTAAATTTTAAATATACATGTTTCTGTTTATTAACCTATTTTATTCCCACCTCTTTCCGAAAACCAGTAAGAAATATTCCGAGCATGTTAAGCCTCGGCGTTCCTACCCTTAAGGACTTGAGAGTCTTAAGTCAATTGCCAAAACCGCTCGACATATCGTCGGCTTAATATGAAAATTGCATAAGTCCATAATAAACAATTTTACAGGAGAGACAAAAAACGAATTTACGGTTTATTTAAAATTTATAGTTAAATAAAAATTACATTGTTATGAAAATTGCACAACTCTATTCAAAATTTAAACATGGTTTACAGATCAATATTTGTTGAAATATAATCGATTTAATATAACTTTGAGTCACTTGTACTTATTTTTACGTTATTATTACAAGCTTTATACAAGGTGTTAAAAAAAAGTGTCACAAAATGAAATGGTGAATAGTATGACCCAAAATAAGCAGAAAAGTCTTAATAAATATATGACCGCAAATTAACGATTTCGGAGATACGGACCATTTTGTGTTTATAACAATTTTTTATTATTATAAAAAAACAATGATATTTATAAACAATCAATAACAACATAGAATTAAATGAGATGTTCAAATACTGACGTAGCGCTTCCCTCGCATTGCCATTTGCCCGACCGTACATAAAATGCATGTCAGCTAATTCAATATTAGTGTAAACAGGCATAACGAAAATTTATAAAATTATTCACCCACAACAAAATAATAACTGCAAATAGTATCTATGAAAAAACATCGGTAGACTCCGATAAGAAAAGCAAGTTTTTGAGAATGAAAAAAGATAATCAAAAAATGATACCATTCATTTGCGGACATATGTTTATTAAGACTTTTCTGCATATTTTGGCCCATACTATCCCCCGTTTTATTTTGTGACACTTTTTTTTTAACACCCTGTATAGTGTTTTTAGTAAAATCTAGTGACAATTTTCGTAAACTAAGAATATATTTCTGTAGCTTTAGCAGCGGTGAACCAGATTCAGCCAAAATCGCAAAATCTAAACATTTGGACTCATGCACTTTTCATATTAAGCCGACGATATGCCATTAAGGGACGTTTTTTTTTGTATTTTATTATTTTTTTTATTTTCTTTTGCCACTGGCGAATGGATATTCCTTCAGGACCCTAGGGCTAGTGAAGGTGCTGCCTTATCCCTTAATAGTATAATGACAACAAGTAGTTAAGGACTTAGCAAAAATGGTCCATAAACAAACTGGTTGTTACACAAGCACGAATTCGACGAGGCAAGCTATGTGTCAAGATGTTAATATCTTCTTGGGGAACATTTGTCCATTTCTCTAAAGCCGCTGTATACGTTGCTCTGTATAATCAGGGTTATTTTGACGAGCTCTAATTTTTATTTCAATCTTATCTTGCATAAATAAAAAAAATCACCAAAACCACCTCGCCAGAACCTGACTACAGGTTGCAAAACTAAATCAACATACCTCTGACTTGTTAGGGTTTGTCGAATGAGAATTAAAGTAGTTCTCGCCCCAATCATAATTCTATCTCAAAACATTACAGTACCTCCTTTGTATTTTGGGATAGGTTTGGCAGCTTGTCTCCTTCTACCTCTTAAAATGCGAATTCGCCGCTCATCGGATCGTAGGCCGATTCTGGTTTCATCCGAAAATAAGACGTTTTTCCAATCTTCAATAGTCCAATTTTTATTCTCCACACACAAATTTAACGGTCAGCTTTATTTTGCCTTGAAAGTTCTGGAATCCCTAACTGTCTTTTGCTAAATAATTCCCAAGCGCAAAGTATTCTTCTGATAATTTCGACAGAAATACTCACACCTGTTGCTTGCAAAAGTTGCTTTTAAAGCTCTGGATAAGATGTTGTGGGATTTATTCTTGCTATTTGAGCTACAAAACGATCTCGCTATTTTGTGGTTACTCTACCATGACTTCTCTTCGGATTTTTCTTCATGGTTCCCATTTCGAAAACATGGAATAAGTTTTTGAAACAACCCCTTGTGTAACCCCGACCGTTCTTGCAATCTGCCTTTGTAGCATGTCTTGTTCTACCAGAACAATACTTCGTACCCTCAATGCGATTGCAAGCGAAACAGAAAATCGACACTACCAGGACAAATCTAATCAAGTTATTTTGTTTATCTACCTGTTCTTGTTAGTAAATATATGTACTTTTTCATCACTTGTAACAAAATAAAAATTAAACGAATATTTCATATTAATACTGGGTGATTCCATATTAGTTTGGTTATGGTATTGTAAAGACTGGTGCAATGTAGGACTCAGATTTTTTGCTACTAAATGTTGTCTGTAAATCACACAGTGAATGACCAGTACTTCAGGCAGTTGTCGCTTTAAGTGAGCTATAAAATCACAATGACGACCAACTATAAGTGGTGCACCATCAGTCGCAAAAGAAACAATGTTCTTCCATGGAATAGCTTTGCAGGTAAAAATATGTTCCTCTGGTAGAAGTCTCTAACTATGTAGCAAAAAACAATTCTTGGCACATCTTTTCATCTTTTTTATATCAAACATATATAACAACAAAACTTCATTGCCGGGTAATGTAGACTCGTCCAACTGAAGAGAAAATCTGTTGGACTGCAAAAAATTCTTAAAATGTTCTCCACGTCTTGACCTATCTCGTTTATTCGTCTCTGAACGGTGTTATTGCTTAAGAGCGATATCCATGCAACACCAAGAGCAAATTCAGGTTTAGAACACACTGACAATTTTCAGTGCATCTGAACGCACTTTGGCAACGTTGCTCTATTCCCAGACTTACGCTCTCTTCAATTTATTACTTATAAACTATAGATGATTTAAAATATAAAAAAGGCCAATAAATCGCAGGTCCGGTCTAACAAAGAGTATTTCTGTTTTGTTTTCTCGTTTCAAATATTTTTTAAAGGTATAACCTGGTGTAACATTTTCGAAACTCTTTTTTCTAACTAAATAATTTATTTACGAAATATATTTTTAAATATACATATGTATTTCCTATGATTATTTCGGAAACATATCTACCTTTTTTCTATATCAAGGGTGTTTGTTGGTAAGTGTGAATGATTTTAGGGAATGTTTGCCGAAGTTATTATATAAAAAAACATAGATCAAAAAAGTGGCATTCTCGCACAAACGCAACTAGTGCAAGTAGAAATATTTGGAACACCCCAAAAAATACACATTTGTCCCTTCAAAGTTTTTTTGCAAATATCTTTAAACTATTTAAAATAATTAATAAAATTTAGTAAATTACAATTTAAACATTCTGTATCCCGGAACTTTTAGAGGAACTTTTTTAAACAAAATAATTTTGATAACAATTTGCAAAAATCTTTCGTACTTATTTACAAATACCCTGTATAAAAATACGTTTTTTAAATAATAATCCATTTAATACTAGTTTGGGCAACAACAGTGGACAATCCACTGGAGTTGTACAGTATGTTTTTTCTACGCCCACTAACGAAAATCTACAAATTTAAAGTATTATTTTAGGAAAAGACAAAATAACTAATTTTAATATAATTTATGACTTTACTAATTTGTGAAATAAAATAAACATGAAAAATATTTCATTTTATTAGTCCCCAGCCCATATTTGAACTCAGGCCTCTCGCGTGAAAGACAGATGCCGTATCCTCATTTTCACCTCCACATTTAGAATTTTAGTTCTAATAGTAGTAATTAAATTAGTTTCATATAGTTTGATTCAAATTTAAGATTTTTTAAAATGTAGTCCAAATAAAAATAAATTAAAATTATTTCGCCACATTTGCCATTTTAGTTCTAATACTTATAATTAAATTAGTTTCATATAGTTTGATTAAAATTTAAGATTTGTTTGTAAATTTGGACGAAATAAAAATAGAAATGCCATTACTTATCGATTATACATAAGAAATATGCATTTTTACGTATATTTAATCTCAATAATTCAAAAATATACTGACAGTTAATTTGACAGAATTGTTACTTACATAAAATTTAAAAAATAATAGTAGCTAGGTGATAAAAATATAACCGATTGGTGGATTTAACTGTTTTGCAGTGTTCTTACTAGGTAGAATGGATATGAAATATGTTCGTTCAGTTGAACGCAATGGAATACTTTTTTGTTTTGTAGTATGTGCGTAGATTAGCTAATATCCATGTGGGTATAGAAAAAATTATATCCATGTGGGTGTAGAAAATAGTAGTTTGTGTAAGAAGAGTGAATATAAATCAAATGTATTTCATATAGTTTTATTAAAATTTATAATTATTTATTTCTAAATATAGATCAAATAGAAATAGAAATGCTATTATTTATCGATTCTACACAAGTATAACTCATTTTACGAAATAGCATATTTTTTCGTTTTGTAGTCTGTACGTAGATAAGCTAATATCCATTTGGGTGTATAAAAAATTGTTTTCTAGTACATACTAAAAATATATAAAAATAACATTGAGTAAAATGATTTATTATTAGTAAAAGAAGAAATAAAAATAATCAATTTTATTGACTATTGGTCGGATTTCTACTGAGATTTCTAATATCTAATCCTCTAGTAAAACGTGGATTTAATATCTCTGGAAGTAAACAATCTAAATAAAATTACTTTAGTTTGGTTTCCATATACACCAAAATCATCTTTTTTTAATTTTTTCTACTAACATACCTAAAGGTATCAAAATAATAAAAAAACAAATATTTCGTTTAGTTACGTGAAGTTGCCCCTGAATCTGGTAATAATAACAATTATGATTTTGGTTTAATTGCATTTTGTCATTATCATTAATAATTGCAAATTTTATTATGTTGCAAACCATTGCTTTTTCCGTAGCAGGATATTTAATTTCGGTTCCTAATAAATCGTCGGGACCTAAAAAATCAAATTCAGAATCCACAAATAAACCACATTTATTGGACATCCGATTTAAATTGGTGAATATTGCTTTAAAGCTAAAGGTTCTTTTTCTATTCCATACTTAGTATATTAATTTCCCATATATTTGGACTTTTATGCTTAGAACTGAACTGGATTGGAATAAGAGGTGATAGTGTGTGTCTTTTTCTAAGTAATCTTGCACGATATTTTATAGATTTCCGTCGAAATGGAAATATCATTTTCGACATTTCCGAAAGTTTTCCCATTTTTACGACAAACTATTATAACTCAGCTTACACACAAAAGTTCATATAAACACATTAACTAAATACAAAATGAAAACACCTACACTTGAACTAAAAAGAATAAGGTTTTTTTAATAATTTCATCCTAAGCGACTTAAATGACTACCTAAATACTTTTATCCTAATTTTCCGGTACTGCATGCACCGCCAACGTCCGCCGCCTTGTTGCCAAATCAATTAATATAGATTTAAATCTTGACAGATTTTCTCAGATTTCGTAATTCAAGGTTTTCAAAAAATATACGCTTTGGACAAAAAAGTGTATTGGAAAGAATTAGCTGATTTTTATGTAACAATTCCCGGTAAAGACTCCTTTTTGCAATAATTTTCATAATTTGTATAGAAATAATTAAAAAATAAGTTTTTCTGAATTCGGGTTCTACAGCGGGGTTCTCTATCATTTGCTTAGTAGGTGTACCAAATTTTATAAAAAAATATTTAAAACTGACAAAGAGAACCTTGAAGTCGTTTTAAGCCTGTTTCAAACCATGGATATCGCCCTTAAAGGAATTTTTTATGCCATTATTTATCATGTGCGGGCTTGTGCAATACATTATTGAGGTCCTCCGCGATGGCTGGTAAAATAGGCTGCGTTCCAATTGTGTGAGGGTTCCCCGACTTTGCTATTAGTAAAAATATATTATATGATGCTTGTAAACCATCAACGTCTTGCATAGATGATGACGCAAACATCGATCTTATGAATAACCTTTTCTCTAGTTTTTCTTTAAGTGCTTGAAAGAATGACAAGGGCTTAGTTCTTTTGTCAGCATGTACTATTGAGAAGTGGTTCTCTATTTTTAAAGGCTTTATAGCATCATTACTGAATACTTTTTCACATATGAGACACATCGGCAAGTGTTGATTTGATAGAGATGGAATAAATTCAATCTTCAAGTAGTCCAAACTTTATTGTCTGAATTTTTGCACGAGCTTATTTTTATCACACCTAGGCACTGGATGTTTTTTAGGTATGCTCACGAACTTGGATATAGTTACTGTAGTATATATAGGAAATTTGTATTAGGTACTAATAGCGTAAAAAACGAAAACAAAGGAAACTGAAAATTTATAATTTTAGGTAACAACTTTTCTAAAGTAATTTCAACCCAAGAAGTCGGTATTGACTACTTTGGGGATCCCTGCTCTAGACCATCCACGATATTGACTGTCAAGATTCCTAGAAAGAAATTTGATGTGCTAGTTCTGGCCAGACAGCGTTCCAGCTCGTTCTCATATCTTCAAATACCTCTCTACAGCATGATTCCTTGCTTTCCTTGCTCTTTTTCAACAATAACGTCCTTTTGGATCAGTACGCTTAATCAATAATTTTCTTATTAGGTAAAACGGAGGGTAAAAACTATTTTAATAATCTCATATAAAATACGTTGTAATTCATAAATTAAAAGAATTGTACTTACCTGCTCAACATGTATTCAAACAGGATAAGGATTGAATTGAATGATTTCTTAAAAATTCTATTATTGTATTTTTAATCATCTATTGAACCAACTTTATTTGTATATCTTCAATAATGGAGTATTATAGTAAATTTTTGCTATTTTTGATAAAATATCTAAATAAAAAAAAACGAAATTCAAATAAACATATTTATTAATTAATAAGTAGATAATTAATTTCTTATATAATTTAGATATTAAAAAGTATTATGTTGATCGTAACTTGCATGTTTAATTAAACACCCTATATTAACATTCTTACCGTGTATAAAACAGTCGCTGCTTTAACAATAATTCCGAAACTCTCAGTCCAGAGACATTTCAACTTTTGAGAAATTGCTCATGGGTAATGGTTTTGACATAAAATGTATAGTTGTAGACACACGGGGTTCTTATATTGCTCTCATGTGACGAAAACCATATTTCAGTAATGAAGATACATAGTTTAGAAAAGATTCAGTTGGTTTAAGACTCTATTTGGAATATATTCGGGTTAATCCACATTTATGTATTTATTTTTTTAATTTATACATATTTTTAATATAGCGAGGATCCAAATTTTTTATTTTCTGAATAACTTTATTCTTGAATATAATTTTTTAAACCAGTTTTTGAAGGAAATATTCACAATAGTATGTTTCCATAAAATAAATTTAATTCTATCAAAATTGGGTTAGAATAATATACAGAGTAGGTTAAAATAAGAAGTTACTTTAAGCTATTTGCAAGCCTATTAATATTCTCAGCAAAAACCTTTTTGACTTTTACTTTCCTATCTGTATACAGATATAAGGAAAGTATAGGAATCATGATTTTTTTCGACATCGAGTTTTCGACGGACTTTTACGTTTTGAGGTCCCCTGAATCCGTTTTGACTATTTTCGCGATGCATACAACATCGCGTGTCTGTGTGTCGCATAACTCATGAACCGATACACAGAAAAACACCAAATTTTAAACTTGAGCTTTGTTCCAGCGTCCAATGAGCTGATTAAATTTTGGGTAGAGTCGGAACATCTGGGGGGTACTTTATGGGAGGCCGTTTTTATATTTTATGGAATATATCTGTTATTTATGTTTGAAGAAGAAAATTGTTCCAATGAAAGTTACTTCTAATATTATTATCTATAATTTTTGTCATGTGAAATTTTCTTTAAATGATCCGTATTCGAGAAATTTGACAAAATGTGCAAAATTTTGATTTTTAAGAAAATTGTTAAACTAAAAGTTGTTTGCGATATCGATCTCTATAATTTTTATTTTTACATGATTTTTCTAAAATGGACCATAATGGAAAAATTGAAGTAAAAGTTCTAAATTTTAATTTTTCAGTATTTTCGTTTTCAATGAATATCTATAAAAAAATGTTTATATTTAGTTTATCCTCTAAACATTTATAGAGGTACTGCAATATGTTGAACAAAATAACCGGAAAAAGCCTATAATAACTAGATAGGAAAGTCATGTGTGGGACACATCAGATTTTTGTTGTTAAAATCGAAATAGGTATAGTTGGCACGGAACTATTTTAGAAAACGCAAATAATACTTATTATTTCAAAAACGATAACAAATAATAAGGGGATTGTCTCGAGAATACCTACTACATTTGTTTTTGTGCACATTTTTTTAATTCGAACCGTAAATATTGTAATGACTAACTTTCTTAAAGTTAAAGAATTTTCTGAGTACATGAAAATCAAAAGTTTCGTACTTTCGTATGTTATTTTCATGACATACGATTTACAAAAATTAGTTAAATTATTTATGAAAGCCAAATAATAGTTTGTGCAACAGCGGAGAGCGATACGAAGAAACCACTAGAAATTGTATAGCATATTTTTTCTACCAATCACCGAAGAAAATTTACATTTTAATAAGTAATTTAAAGGTTATTAACATAAAACAACAATTTTAAATATATTTAACACAAAGATTTGAATTTCTAGATTTTACTAATTTATGAAAAGCCGTGTGCGCTGTTCAATGTAAATTCGTTGATATTATTCTATTCCTGTTCGCCTTAATATTAACTTTCTGTAGTTTTCATTTCAATATTGGCAAAGCGTATTGGAAAGCGTTCAATAGCCAACATTGTGTAGATAAAGAAATGTGAAATAAATTCAATAGTCATAATACTTTTTTCATATTTTTTACCTTATAAACCGTAATTATTATGTAAAATAATAATATTATGGTCTTTTAGATATACAGTATTACCGTAAGAATAATTAGTGATCTACAGGTTGTTTCATAAGAATGTTTCAATATTTTAACAGGATATTCTACCAATCATTTAAGGGGGATTCTTATAAAATGTTGCAATTTGGGTCTTCCCTACGTCTTACGTCACAGATCCGATACACATTATACACATTGTAGAATAGATATAACGTTTTATTCGTTTAATAGACTGATATGTAGTTATACAGGGTGTTTATTAACTACTTGTACAAACTTTAAATAGTGAATCTTTGACTAATTTTAAGGCAAAAAGTTCATATAAACACGTGTCCTAAACCTCTTAACTTTTGTGCTACAGGGTGGTAAAGTTTTCAGAAAAAAATCTATTTTTTCCAATAACTGTGAGACTGTTGTAGATATCTTTACGAAATTTGGTACACGTATACTATGCATTAAGATGCATTTTTTGATGTACAAATTTATGTTTTCTACCAGTGGCGTCCATACCTACGGGGTTTGTATTGAATATTTTTGCAGAAAAAAATAGTATGCCACTGCTTCATCTTAAAAAAAAAATTATTTTTGAAATCCTCATTTATTTTTAAACAAATTTAATCTCTTGAGTTTTTTCGTTCGATGCATAGTTTGCGCTTTAAAAAATAAAATCCGTTTTATTTCAAAGTCAAACTGCTAAAATGTACAATTGTACATACATGCATAGCAAGCCTTGCAAACAACCGAGAGGTTTCCATGGTAGCGGAATCAGTCATGACAGTTTATTTAAAAAAAAGATCATGGTTTTTGTCATTTAAAAATGTATGTATGTAATAATTCTATTATTGTGTTCAAAATGTACGAATATACCAATGCAAAAATGGCAGACATTCATTTCGTCTACGGAATGGCTCACGGTAATGCACAAGCTGCAAAAAGAATGTATCAAGCCCGATTTCCTCAACGGATGGTTCCACATGTCCAAACTTTCATTAATATTCACGCAAGACTTTGTGAAACTGGCAGCTTTAAAAGAACAATTGATATCCCAGGAAGGCCTGCGACAGTTCGAACAGTTGAAATTGAAGAAGCTGTGTTAAATAGAATTGAAGAAGACCCGCAAACTAGTGTAAGGAAAATTGCTCATGAATTGAATATTACGCATACAATTGTGTGGCAAATTTTAAAATCTCATATTCAACGTGTACAGGCATTACTGCCTAGAGATTTTCCTCTCAGAGTAGATTTCTGCATTTAGCTGAGAAATAAATTATTAACAACCCCGGATTTCTTAGGCCATGTACTTGTTACAGACGAAGCTTCTTTTTCTCGAAACGCCATCATGAACTTCCACAACAACCAAATCTGGTCTGAGGATAATCCCAATGCTATCATAGAAAATAATTTCCAAGATAGTTTTTCTAAATATTTGGGTCGGAATTATCGGGAATCACTTTATTGGACCTTGCATTCTTCCACAAAGGCTAAATGGCGAAGAGTACAGAAGATTTTTGGAGCACGAGCTTCCTGAACATTTAGAAGATATTGATTTGGCTACCAGAAACAGGATGTGGTTCATGTACGATGGCGCACCGGCACACTTTTGTTTGGCTGCACGTCAATTTCTGAAAGAGAATTATCCTAATCGTTGGATAGGAAGAGCGGGACCGCAAGCCTGGCCTCCCAGATCACCAGATTTGAATCCTCTGGATTTTTGTCTGTGGGGTCACTTAAAGACACTAGTTTACAAAACATCCGTTCAAAATGAGCAAGATCTAAGAAACAGGATATTTGAATCGTGTGCCATTATTAATCAGACACCAGGTATATTCGAAAGAGTACGTCAATCAATGTTAAGGCGAATTGTCGCATGCGTTGCAGTAGGCGGCGAGCATTTTCAGCAATTGTTGTAAATGTTATTAACTTATTTGTAAAAGTAGTTTAGTCTTAGTTTGTAAATAATCTAAGTTTATCACATAACAATATTGATCAATAGAAGACACATTTTTCACTTGTTCCATGCAGAATAAAATGCGTCGGACGAAAACTATGCGTCGGAGAAAAAAACTCGTCAGACCAAATTTGCTCAAAACTAAATGAGGATTTCAAAAATATTTGTTATTTTAAGATAAAGCCATTTATGCACTATATTATCTATTTCACGAAACTATTACGTCAGTAATAATTTTTTAAATGGAACAAGTGATGTTTTATATTAAAAAAGTTAGTCCCTTTAAATACAAATCCTAATTAATAATAATAATAATTCAATTTTTTGTTGAGCAGTTTTTAAGAAAATTATACCAAATGACTTTACAGCTCCATTTATGCCATTTAAGCCATTTGTGCAGTGTGTTATCTATTTCACGAAATTATGACCACAGCTTATACAATACAGCTAAAACACTCTCTTGGCGGCAACGGTTTGCGTCGATTTCGTCGCGCATCGCTTAAGCTCCGCCTTCGAAGGGAAAAGACGGTTTTGGCGTTCAGAAGCGTACTTAGGCAAGGTGTTGAGTCGTGCGTATAATTTCGTTGATTGTATAATTTCGTGGAGCCTATAATTTCGTTGATTTTGTTTGAGTTAAAGGTACTGTTATTATTTTGGTGACTCTTTAGCTGTGAGTAGAATGAGTTTGTGCAGTCAAAAGCTGTTTTAATAAGGGTTATACCTGCAAGAAAACATTCTTTAGTTTTCCCAAGGACCCAAACCGATAAGTACTACATTATAAGAAATTTTCATTGTTAAAAATATAATTTATACAGGGTGTCTCATTAGTGCGTTATTGTTCATTATTTTGTTGTAGACACGCAAGAAAGTTTTAAATAAAAGTTATATGGATTTGAAAAATACCTACATATTTTAAAAATATCTTTGGATATACAGGGTGTCACGTTTTTGCCTGGAAAATTAAAATGTATGTTTTTTACATGGAACATCTTGTATTTGATTTTATGATGAAATTATTAACACCCTAAATTATTGTAAAGACGAATTGCTACAGAAAAATTTTATCAGGTATGTGTGTGGTTACCTTTTAATAAAAGCCTTGCGGATCCACTCCTGCGATACCTGTCTTAAATATAACAAAGATCACGTTGAATTAGACGATTTTTCTTTTTATTGCTTTTAAAAGGCATATGATAACGCCAATTCAGATACATTTGGAAATCTGCAACTGTCAAATGATGAATTTGTAGAACTAATATTCAATATTGAAAAGATATTTTAAAATAATTTTGAAGAATTGGCTACAAAAAATAACATTTGTACCACCTTTTAGAATTAATTAACCCAATACCCTTTAGTCATCCATGCTAACGTTTTCCAAAAGAATAACTTATTTTATTGTATGTTTAATCTCAATAACTAAAAAATATACTGACAATTAGTTTGACAGAATTGTCATTTATTTAAAATTTTAAAAATAATAGCAGTCGGTTGATCAAAATATGAACGGTGATTGGCGAATTTATTTTTTTTTGCAGTGTTCTCACTACCTAGAATGGATATGAAATATATTCGTTCAATTGAAGGCAATAGCATACTTTTTCGTTTTGTAATCTGTGCATGGATATTAGCCAATCTACGCACATACTACAAAACGAAAAATTATGTTATTGCGTTCAACTACGAATATATTTCATATCCATTTTAGGTAGTGAGAACATTTTAACAAAATTAAATCTACAAATCACAGTTCATATTTTGGTCACCCAACTCCTATTATTTAAAAATTTTTAAATAAGTGATAATTCTGTTAAACTAATTGTCAATATATATTTTAGTTATTGATATTTGTGTAGACTCGATAAATAATAGCATTTTTGTTTTTATTATGTCCACATTTAAAAAAAAATAAATTTTAATCAAACTACATGATACTAATTTAATTACGAGTATTAAAACTAAAGTCCTGAAAGTTTCGGTGAAGATGAGGACAGAACATCTGCCTTCCATGCGAAAAGCCCGGGATCGAATCTAGGCCGAGGACTAATTAATTTTTCATGTTTATTTTATTTTATAAATTAGTCAACTTCGTAAATTATTTTAAAATTAGTTATTTTGTCTAAATAACCTAAAATAATTTTTTAAATTTGTAAATTTTCGTTAGTGGGTCGTAGAAAAAATATACTGACCATATCGAGTGGATTTCATATCACAATCAGACGATTGAGTACTCCGCCTACGACGTCGTGCTCAAACTTCGTCTTTGTGTGATATGGCTATCATATCCACCCTTGTTGAACAAACTACAATTTATTTGTTTTCTTGGTTTAAGTTTTACATCAGAAATAAGAACTAAATTAATTTACTTTTCAAGTTTTCTTGTAAAAATCGATATTACTTTCTCCAAGTACAAATTTAGTACCTACCTAAAATAAGTACTAATTATGTAATATCGTGTAATATTGTAATTCAAATTTCACATTACTATAAAGTTTCAAAATTCCCTACTTCGGTATGGTCAGATAAAAATTGAATATATTATATTAATAAAAACTGTTAAAGTATTACTTCTACAAATCTGTATTTCAATTAATAAGAATACATCTAAATATAACCAATATTGTTAAAATGAAAGCACAAATTCTTTATAATTCCAAAATACCATAGAGTTCCCAGACCTCAGTCGAAGCATTCGTTTATCTAGGTATAAACCCTTTGGGCGAAGAGTAACACTTGCCAGAGACACGGGGTACCACTTGATTTGCATCCACGAGCGTGACACATTTCTTTAACAATTGAAGCCCTTGGTGTAAAAAGGATCTGTCACAATTTGTCGTGAAGTGACTGTTTTAGCTCAAAACATTTGTTAACGAGGATTTTACTAGCCACATACAAATTATTTTACCTCTAATCCGAAAGATGTGCTATTTTTCGTAATATTTATATTTAAATAATTTTTTTAATTATATTTGACAGATTTAAAACAAATTAAAAATTTAATTTCCCAAAACTTACTTAACATGGCATGTAACCAACCTTATTACGTCAATGTTTTCAATTTTTTCAATAATAAAAAAATTGCTTAATCCGGGCCCGACTTTTCCCTTTAATCTAACAGAGATAGCACCATTCCGTCTTGCTTGGTTCTCGACCGCCAGATCAAAGACGCCGACACGGAGTTGTGGAGCTGTATTGTATAAGCTGTGCTATGACGTCAATAATATTTTTTTTAAAAAAGTTAGTCCCTTTAAATACAAATCCCAATCTTAATTAATATTGTTTTCTCGAACATTTTAAAAAATTATACCAAATGACTTTACAGCTCCGAGAAATAAAACAACAAAATCTAAAAATACGATGTAGGTAGTCACAAATACATACAAGTTCAACGTTATTTGACAATGTTGCCACTATTTTAATTACAGGTACTCTTGAATAGGTACAGATTTCGTCTTCCGTTTGGCTTTAAATGCTCCAAACGATATACCGAATAGAATGTTTGAAATCCTTCATGGGAACAAGTAGACTGGCTCTATAAATGAATGCGTGAACTAAAATCATCGTTAAACTTTTATTTTGATTGTTTTTAAAGTTGCATTATTGATATTAGCGTCAACAACTGCTCTGATTTATTTAAAAAATGTCTACCACATCTTAGGTCTTTATCTTTTATAGCTTTCAAATTTATTTGGAACTAAAATTAAAAGCAATTGTCAGAGAAAGATCTCGTAAATTGCTTAAAATTTTAAGGTTATATCTCGCGTTTCTTAAAAAAAAAAGAACTTTTTCAAGCACTTATGGAATAATATGTTTACCTATAAAAAATGTATGTTACAGTGTAAGTTTTTTGCAGATTATGATTAGTGTATTATCTATTATGCTATTGACTTAAGATGCTCTTTTAAATGTTACGACTATCATCATACTTCGAGAAATCTCTGAATATTCTATTGTATGGTACTGTGATGGTACTAGTATTTTGGATATCTTACGTCACCATGTATTATCAATAGCAATAAAAATCAAGTAGATTGTACGAAAGTTAATTATTGAATAATTTATTATTCGATACGATACGAACCTACACAGTTGATACGTCGTCGAAATAAGTGTCGAATCAACACATTACAAAATATAATATAAAATAATAAAATACATTCCTTAATTTAATTATACCCAGGTTCAAGGAACTACAATAACTACAAAAATTATATACAGTATGATAAATATATATAAGTATTTATATTATTACAGTCCACTATATGCGAATAGTCAGGTTCCAGCTTTAGATATTGGAAAATATCAATTATTTGCTAAATCTTCTAACAACAAGCTACCAATTTTTAAGTAAAAGCATTGGCATAATTTTTACTCACATTACCCTTTATGTTCTGTTTTCAGACAAATAAAATATTAGTTACCGAACACCTACGGTCCTAATCCGAGCCTGTATGCCCCATTACGTTTCTTACGCTCGTTAAAGAGAAACTATTTTATTTTGTGAAATAGTGTACCTTAAAATTCAATGCCAAACTCGAGATCTAAAGAAAGAGAATGGAGTGTTTGAAACAAAAAAAAAACAACGTGAGGTGAGAAAAATAAAATGAATAATCGGAAACTTTTCCTAAGGTATGTTCGTTGTTATTATTGTTTATTGGAAGATCAAAATGATAACAAGAATATATTTTCTGTTCATAGAAAATATAATATTTAGATAATTGAAACTATCTATGATTTATATTAGCCGTATAAGTAGAAACAGAAAAAAGATGCATTGACATGGCCAAAAGTATTAACATATTGTTGCTACACTTTCTTAATTTGTGACAGTTTATATTGTAATGCATTGTTTAATATTTTTATATTAATGCTATACTTTTATTTAAACTATTTGTTTCCAGCTACTTTGAAATCTTTTCAATCGCCATCACAGGAAGAAGGATATTCCTATCAGCTTGGAGCATGGTAGTGTAGTGAAGTAATCAGTAGAAATGCATGATGCTCGTAGATGAATTGCCAGATACTTATTTGTTGATGATGAAATCAAATATATTCTTCAGTTAACAACTTTATTTAAATTATAAACTTTCACAATTTTATATAGTGAAATGATAAATGAGTACCTAAATTTACGATTTATAATCAACAGCAGGTTGGTCAAAATTTATGTTTTTAGTGAATAGCGTCGAGCTCGCGACGGAAGAATGCAAAGATATTGATGTGTCGGAAATCAACACAGGTCTCATCGTTTGTCTTGTCGAGTGGAAGTGTTTGCTTGTCATTGTGGCTGAGGGTATCTCGCCTGATATTTGGAGTGAATTTATTTGAATAGAAAAATAGCATATTGTCGTTTACACCTTAACGATTTGTCGTTTTTGATTTAGTAGATCGTTTGTGAACTTGGCCAATGGTTCCTTAACGAACTGTTTTGTATGGCCTAACTTAATTTTGAATAGTTGTTCCACCATTCCTGAAATAATTTTTGCATCCATTGTTTGATGGATGCCTTGCATAATACTTTCTCGAGCTAGTTCGTCGACCTTAATCATCATCATCTTTATCTTTTATACTCTTGTAAAAACTCCGTAATTTGCATAGTTTGGGAAAAAACAAATTTAATAAAAAGTAGGTAAAGATATTGAATAAATCACTGCACTAAGATTCAAATAGCAAGAAAAAATTATAAATATATTTCTATACACTCTCCTAAAATGGTAAATACAAACTGACGTCTTAGTTTCAAAAACTTGTACAGAATCATATTAATAACCGATAGATACAGTGTTAAGTAAGCAAATAAAAAAAATTAAAAAAAAAACAAATGTATTAATATAATTCTCCTAAATCGGTAATTGTAAACTAGATAGTTTCAAATTCGTATCCAAAATTAAACTAACAAAGAGAAATGTAAAGAGAAAATTATGTTAACCAGGAAATTAGGTAAAATTTTTTTACAAAAAAATTACTATTAGCAACTGAATACATATTGCCAAAAATTAAGGTACAGACAGTATTGCTTTACAAAATAAGCAGTAGCAGACAGTTAAAAGTTAAAAGGTAATGTCTGGTCTGACTCATAAATATTCCAATGGTGTAAAAGGAAAAAATTGACTACAGGCGGTATTACTTGGTCGTGCAGGTAATAGCAGAATAATAAAAAGCTAGATGCAATATTCCGTCCTGACAGCAGACTTGAAAAATTAGTAATATTTTAACTAATTAAAAGGAAAGGTATAGAAATCAAGGAAGAGCATATAATTCTAAATTACAGAATATATTATTCACTGTCAGACGTCTCATTAATAACGTTAGACATAACTTCATTATCATCATCCTCAGATAAATTGTTATTAACATCAACAAAACTTTTTTTTAAATCAGAGTCATGGTAATTATCTAAGTCTTTAATATTATACACTAGTTTAGAGAGAACCTTATGTACCATACACGAAGTGTATTTAGATACAAACTTAGCATTAAAATTATTAATTTTAAGACGAAATTCTTTTTCCATAATCTATCACCAACATGATATGTATTCTCTTTTCCTTAAGTTATAATATTTACAATTTCTATCATAGGCTGATTTAAATTTTTTAATTATTTGAAATTATACCATAAAAATCTCCAAAAAATGGAACGTTACGAGCAAAATAAAGGAAGGACGGTGAATACCTTGTGACTTCATGTTTGGCTGTATTTATGGATTGAACTACTCTAGGCAAAAATATATCCCAAGATCGATGATTATCATGTATATAACAGCGAAGTGGTGAGACAATTGTCTTATTGGATCTTTCAGTATGATTAGCTTGAGGATGATAAACAGGATTGTAAATTATTTTCTGAACTTTGTCTATCAAAGCTTTAAATTCCTTAGAAACAAAAACACTTCCATTGTCTGTAGAAACAATTTGACAAACTTCAAATATGTTAAAGATATGTGTTTCTATAAATTTAGTTATACCAGCTGCAGTAGCTTTAGACATAGGACGAGCAAAACAATCTGTTAATATAAGAGCATATTTGTTTACATTTTTTGTTCCGGGATATGGTCCGATAATGTCCATTGATAACCATTGGAAAGGATGATTAATATTTTTATAATTACCCATAATACCAGCTTTGGGTATATTCGTGCTTTTACAAGACGAACAGATATTACATTTTTTAATATACCGATATACATATTTCCTTAAATTTGGCCAATAATAAATTTCTGAAATACTAGAGATAGTTTTGGAAATACCCAAATGACTTCCAGTAACATCATCATGATAAATTTTAAGAATTTCAGAACGATTCTTATTAGGTACAACAATTTTCCAATTAGTTAAATTGGATATTAAAGAATTGTGAGAAAAAATATGTTTTTATACAAGATTCTATTTTCAACTTTGAAAGAGGGATATTTTTCAGGACGAATCAACTTTATGTAACATAGATTTATACAGTTCATCAAATTTCTAGAGGTGTTCGACGCCCAGACAGAGAACGCGCTACGTGTGACTAAGATAGCTATTGTACAGTCTGCTAAACAAGTTATTTTAAATAGTTTTTAATATTTTTAGGTAATTAAATTTTAAAAGTGTGGAATAGTTTAGGGATTAAATTGGTCTGATTGGACTTTCTTAGAACGTTTTTAAAAGCAGCTAAAGATAGTATGTAGAATTGAAAATAATTATTATGCCATAAAAGGTGTTTTGGAATTCCTTCAACCTTCTGAAATTGAGTCAGAAAATATAAATTTTATAGGATAGCGGAAAATACCTATAATTTTTTTGTAGACCTTTGTAAATCGTGGAAATAGTTTATATTTTATTTCTACCTTATTAAGGAAAATGGTACCTATTATTAATAATGGTTGTTTCTGAAACATTACTAAAATTTTCGAAATTTTGTTCTTCTACAAAATAATAAACTATACTATTTAGAAAAAAATTTATTTCTCTTATAATTTTATAAAAAATAACAGGGGAATATTTACATTTCTTGATCTATTAAACAAAACGATAAATTATCTCGACGAATGACACCATGTTCTAGTACCATGTTACATTTTTGTTGGTGGTTTCATGGGTTTCATATCAATTTTTTGTAATTGTAGTTTACACGTACATATACCTCTTAACACTTGTTTGCTTTATTAAAAAAGTGTGTTGTTGTGATTTACGTCGAAATTAGTCAAAAACAACTTGAAACCCCATATAAAATCAAAAAGGAGAAACGGAAAAAAATTGAGCCTGTAAATAAACACAACTCAGAAACAAAAATAGCTATCTAATAATAACAAAATAAAATTTGATTCTTGTGCATCTTCGTTGTAAAAATAGATAATACTTTTTTGATCTTAGGTACAGATATAATTTTAATGGTCTTCCGAAAAACTTTCTTCAGTTTCCATATCAAATTCAAAATCAGTCTCACTGTCACTGTTTAAGTTAATTATAAATCTATCAGTTGCCTCATCCAAAGTAACTTCTCTGTCATAAAATTTAGATTCCCACATTTTAGCATTATTACAACGAGATTGCCACTCCTCTTTAGAAAACGTATCAAAAAAGTCTTCACACAACAGTTGTACGTCTTGCCTCTTAAATGTAGTGTTGTTACTAGCTACATATTGTTTCAGTGATGCCCACACTAATTCGATCGGATTAAGATCGGGATGATACGGTGGCAAACGCAAACAACTAAAACCATGTTCATTTATCATTTCTTCAATTGCATACCTCTTAAATCGTGACTTATATGCAATAGCACTAAACTGTATAATTGCGTTTTGAGCATATCCTCTTCGTAAGCAATATTATGATTCCTTAACCAATCTTGCATGTCAGCTTTTTTAGAAGTTGACGTTGGTGCCTTATTTACCTGGACATTATGGTAAGGAGCATTATCAACAATAATGACGCTTCTTGGAGGGAGGTTCGGAAACAGCTTTTCTTTCAACCATTTAGAAAAATTATTAAAATTCATTTCATCGTGGTAGTCTCCACTTTTGATTCCAGATTTGAAAATTAACCGGGCATTCGGAATAAAGCCCATTTCACCTCCTGCATGGACAATAATTAGTCTATCACCTTTATTAATTGGTTTCTTTAATCCCTCATTTGAATTATCACTCCAAGCTTTCTGGTGTGTGTGGGAGGCATGAATGTATGTTTCATCTAAGTAGACAATTGGACGGCCCTCTGCTCGATAACTTTTTAAACGAATCAAATAGTCTAAACGTAGCTTTTGAATATCAAACCTTTCCATTAATATTTTTCTGTTTGTTTTTGTTTTCCGCCAACGAAATCCTAGCGACTTTATTATTTTTCTTAAACTTTCATAGCTTCCTTTGTACCCTGTAGCTTCTCTAAATTTAGTCAGAATTGTTTTTAATGTTGGAACAATATTTTCCGAGATTAACATGAACAGAATAATTCTTTTTAAAATACCTTTGTCAGCTTCATCTATATCATTAACTGTTTTTGGTTTTTTAATGGTTTTTCTTGGTGATGAAAATTCTGATATCTCACGGTTATCGATTCTTTTTTTCTCTCCAGAAATGCGGACGACAGTGTTTTTAGATACTCCTGTGGCTGCAGCAACACGATCATTTACATTTTTAAATGGTATTAAAGGTGAATTAAAGTTTCCTTCTCTTCTCATAAACTCTATAACATTGGCTATTATTACGCGAGATTGACTGTTAATCACGCGGCCTCTTAATTTGCTATTAAACTCCATACTTAGGTTCTATTAAACTGTAATGAGCAAAAAACACAAACGAAAATAAAAGAAATGTTTTAGCGAAATTTACATCTGATATTTACGTCTGAATAAAATAGTGAAATACTTTCATTGCGTAAATCCGTCGGCCCCGCCAACCAATGCCTCTCAGTAGTGCTTTCTCTGTCTAGCCGTCGAAAGCCTCTAGAAATTTGATGAACTGTACCATTTGTCAGGTTTAAATTCTACAACATCTAAGATAGAAATTTCATTAACTGAACGACTTAAAGAATCACCCACTGTCATAGAACAACCTTTTCTATGCTTAATAGTGAAATCAAATTGAGATAAACGAAGAGCCAACCGAGCTAAACGACCAGAAGGATTGGACAATATATAAAGATATTGTAAGAAAGAATGATCCGTTTTTAAAATGAAATGTGTACCCTCAACATAACTCCAAAAATACATCTGTTGCAGGCCCTATTGGTGGAACATCAGTGGTCATCAACCACTTAGGGTTTGATGATAAGCCAACCAATAATATACACACTAACGACTTGAAAAGTCTGTTTTTCCCAAAGGCGCAGTATTTACGGATTCTCTAAGTTACCTGTTGCTTTGAGGTTCAGTAAAACTCAATTAAAAATTAACTTTCAATATATTAAAAGTAGTAAAGAACACAAGTACAAAAGAACAAAAATTATGTTAAAATACAAACAACCTTGTGTAATGAACAAACTATTAATAAAGTGGTAAAAACTAAAACCAGTCAATTAAGTTATTGTTAATACCTGCACTCAATTGTAGCAATTGGAATAAAAATAGTCAAAATAATACAATACGTGTTTTGTAGATCATGCACCTGATCCACCGTTCAACCTAGTTACGGCAGCTCCGTAAATGGCCCACACGCAGCGACACAGTATACCATATCAGTGAAGCGAATGAAGCACCATAGACTAAATGTCCAACCTCAGACAGGTTTAACTCTAGAACCACCAGGCGTTTTAACGTGGTTACTAAAATGCCTTGAGGTACTCAATACGGCACATAACTAGCCAAGAAGAGCCAGAATTTTTGAAAAGCGAAAATCTAATGTGAGAATTAATTTTGACTTGTTACTTCGACATTTTTTGGTTGCCCTATGCAACTAAGGATTTTACAGGGTGGTAGTGCCAAAAATTAACAATGAAATAATTATGACTAAAGGTGACTAATATTTAACATAATATTATACAAAGAGTAAAAACAAAGAAAATTGTAGCCAAATGTTGTGAGGTTTCACAACAACATCCAAGTAATTCTCTTTCTTTAGTGGATAATTTTCTTTCACAAGTCGTTAAGCTACGACTAGCATAAGCAATTGGTGTTCAAAACCATCATATTCTTGATATAGTTTCACTAGCATTCATTTGGATAATGAATTGTTTTGAATAATCTGAACTTGTAAGTATTGGGCTAGTGGTAACCATCTTTTTAATCTCCACAAACGCAGCATCAGCTTCTGATGTCCATACTATAGACTGTCCCTTCTTCTTATTCTTCATAATTAAGTCATTAATAGGTGAACAAACCGTAAAGAAATTTTTCAGGTACCTCCTATACCAACCTATTAAGCCTATGAAACGTTTAATCTCCGTAGTATTTGAAGGAATTTTATAATTCAAAATTGCAGAAACTTTTTCGGGATCTGTCCTTAAACCACCCTTATCTAAAAAAAATCCAAGGAAATGAAGAGAATCACGACAAAATTTACTTTGCTCCATATTAATTGTAAGATTAGCAACTTTCAATCTATTAAACAATTTTTTCAGTGTCAATATGAAGTTCAAAAGTAAGAGTTGTTACAATGTCATCCAAATAACAGAAACAATAAGGAAGAATAGAGGGATCTATGACTATGTCTATTAAACGAGCCATTGTACGAGGGCCATTTTTTGAGCCAAATATCATTCTTGTGAATTCAAATGATCCAACACCAAAAACTGAAGAAGCAGTTTTAGGTTTGAAGGTATCAGTTAACGGAATCTGTAGAAAGGCGTTTCTAAGATTAATGGAGGTAAGGAATTTTGCATCCCCCAATTTAACTTTATATAAATAACGAAATAACGGTTCCAACCGTTACAATTCTTTAAAGTATCTATCTAAAAATAATGATCCGGATACTTATATTCGAGTATATTTGTATGTAAAAGTACTTTTTTGAGTATCCGTATCCGATAGTTGGATATTTTTTCCTGTAGGTATCCGACCCAACTTTGGTTTAGAGGCACTGACTATTTATACCGGCTCCCTTTTGCACGATATTCAGTTCAGTTTAATCATTAACGTCAAAATAATTCTTTTCAATTTAATTTTGTTTGACCAGTCTAAATAGTAAAAAGCAAACTGTGGGAGCTGGGTATTAATTAATAGAACGTTAAGCTAAGCGTTCAAAAATCATTAATCATTGATAAATTAAAATGAAAAAAAAAATAATAATTACTAATAGATAAATAAACAAAAATATCACTAGAAGTTGTTAAAATAAAACTCATGTGTGATATTCAAATAGCTAGATAGATAGGTCTGCACCAGCAACGGTGAAATAAAGATCCGCATTGTAGGAGAATCAGTAGGACGATAGGTTTATTTTTTTAGACAGTAGATTCTTCTTTTAATAAAAACATATTATGTTCTACTCTATTTCAATATTCATTTATTTTGAAATAATAATTTGTGTTTAAATTAACAGTTTAAAACGTACACTACATGAGTTATTACTAAAAAAATATTTGCGATTACGTTAGAAAAGAAAACTTCTCATTACAATTGATATGTACCAAGAAACTTTATGAAAAATGCTTATTATTATTTTTCCGAATATATTCTCAAAGAGTTTGTCATTATTGATTTTTAACAAACGTGAAACTTAAAAGAAGTTTCTGGTTATAACTTGGTTAAACTAATGTCGTCCAAGACTGGGATAGTAAGTAAATTAAAGCCCATTGAATAAGTTTTCAACTTGTGCACAAACCATATTTCGCATAAAACATTAATTTTAAAGTAATTTGAATTTAAAAATAAACTTAAAAAACAATGATATGAATGGATGCATTTTAAAATTTATGCTTTGATTTATTTTTACTAAAAAGTTAAATATAAATAATTTGATAGAAACGTGTATAAAATTATTAGGGTCATTTACTCGTACTCAAGGGAGTTTTAGGGTCTATTTATACTCCCTTATTATTAGTATTTGCATTAATTTTATGATTAAGGATTAAGTTGAACCTTCACAATGTAATGGGGATATTTATACTCGATTTATGATTAGTATTAGCATTAATATTTATGCTCAATAATTTTCAGGTTCAACTTTTATGTTAAATCATAGATTTGAATAGAGGAGATAGGAAAAGGCCATTTCCCCTGGTGTTTCAAAATAAGCATACCATGTAGACCACCATGTTTGCAATTTAAGCGTACCACGAACATGCGCAGTTGCTGTAGTGTTTCGACAGAAGTGTCATTTATGTCAACTCGTCTTGATTTTTTCGAAATTCGCTATTTTAATGAATTTAAAAGTATTTTAGAAGTTTTTACTATAGACAATTAATAAAATGGGAAAGTCGGATTTTGTTTTTGGTTGTTTAAACAACGAGGATTCAAAAAACATTACAATCCACAAGTTAGACATCTTTTTTACCAGAACCGTATTCTTATCACATTTTTTTAGACTATATTTTCATGTTCTACAAAACATATCATAGTACAATAATAAACTATATTATAGGTATCTAACGTTGATATTGTTATGTAGAGGGCGGAATATATGCATCAAAATATAACAAAATATGCGCATATATATGCATCGTTTTTACCAAAAATATGCAGTTATTTTGTCCAATTATGCCTAAATATGCAAATGCATATTTGTTAAAAATACTTTAAAAAAGTAGGGGGTGGGTAGCTCAGTGGTTAGTGCGTTGGCCTGTGGACTTAGGGGTCCCGGGTTCAAATTCCAGCCGGGACGCGATTTTTTAAATTAATTAATTTATTTAAAAATTAATTCTGATGCCTAGCGAATATTTCCACTTGACCATTCACTGTTGGGTTCTAATTAACATTGCTGTTCCTAATTTGGTACGCTATCAAAGCCATTACACGAAAAAAAAAGACAAAAGAAAATATGTAATATAAAAATGTATTTAAAACAAACGAAACACAAAAACTAGTAGAAATTAAGTATAGAATAGTATAAAAATATTAAATAGTAATATTATAATAGGAATTTATAATTAAATATTTTTCGAAATTTTCTATTAAAAATTTTTGTCTTCTGTCTGTAAAAATATGTTTTGATATAGAAAAGGTCCTTTCAACATCTACCGAAGTAATAGGACAATACCGTAATTTTGGAAGTAATGTACAGGGCCAACGTAAAACTTCTTTGGAAAATTTTCCCTCAAAAATGTTTTTCACTTCCCTTATTTCATTGAACCCTTCATTCTTTAATAAAGTTGTATTTAATTTTTTTCTAATCTTAAGGCCTATGTCACCAGGAACATTGTTACATTTATCGGAAACTGTTGCAATAAAATTTGTTGATTCGATTAAACTTAAATTTTTCTTTTCCAATGAAGTTATTACATCAGGTAAAAAACTAAAATTAACCTTTATAAACACAAGTGGCTTAGGCACAAGGGGATTTTTTAACAATTCTTTACTTTGCACTACTCATTGTGAATTGTCTTCTATATCCAAAATTAAATCCTTAATTGCTTCAAAATTTTCTGCATAGAATATAGCTGCTTTAATCCATGTCCCCCATCGCGTAATTACGGGTTCCGGGGGCAAACACGCCCCTACCATTCTCTCTTTATACAACTGCACTCTTAAAGGGGCTTTTAAAAATATTTTTTCACATTCGAAATTAGCTTGTTAACCAAGGGATATTCTGTTCTCACAGTTTCTGCAACTAAGTTTATTCCATGCAGAAGACAAGTAACGTGGACCATATTTGGATAAAATATTTTTAAGTTTTGCCCTACTTTTATCATATATGGTGCTGCGTCAGACAAAAACACTAAGAACTTCTCTGAGGGAATTTGATTTGGTAAAAAAAATTCTGCTAGAGATTGATGAATAAATCGGGTAACAGTTGTATTGTTAGTTTTTTCTAACTGTTTTGATGCAATTAAATATGATGTACCTGGTTCATTTTCTTTTAAGGCTCCAATCATAAGATGTACTATATCTTCCACAAGCATCTGTGCTTTCATCAACAATGATGTAAAAATTGCTATCATCCAGTAAAACTTTAATTTCTTCTATTACATTTATATATATAGCATGTACATTTTTTTTTCTGAGTGTAGATTCGTCAGGAATGGTTTGATTGCAATATTTTTGTAAAAATTCTCTTAGATGTAGGTTTTGTAACTTCTTTAATGGAATATTTGCCGCAACAAGAGCTTTGCACAAGTCCTGATTAAATACCTCCTCGTCACTTTTTGTTTTGTCGGCGTTTTGAAATGACCTCACAACGCATTGTTGAACCGGTTGTGATTTCATTTTTTGCAATTTGGCTTTATGCAATGATGTTTTCACGTGTTGAACCACTTTGAACTTTTTTTCGCAAACCACTATTTTGGTACAAGCTTTACAAAAAACTTTATCCCCATTGATTTTCAACTCTGGAAAGTTAATAATCCACGAAGAAATTCTCGACATTTTAGGACACTTTTAGAACAACAAATTATTACAAGACTTTTCACTAGGCAAATAACGAGGATACTATCTCATTAAACCGAATGAAAAACATTCAAAATATTTCGATGTTAGGGTAGATTGGTTACAAGAAATTACTGAGAATTTTATATAAACTGTTTTATTGCATTGTAGGTAATACTTTATCTGTGTAAATACCATCTATTAACAATTACCTTAATGGGCTTAATCTCTTAAGAAGGTGAAAACCCAGTGCATGCCACCCTCCAAGAACTAATTAACAAGAATGTACAAGAAGTGACGCTTAAAAACAAATACAAAAATTTAAAAGGTCTTTATTTCAAATATATCTGTATAATCTGTTAAAACAGTTTTTGATTTGCACAGTATAGTAATAAATTTTTTTTCGAAAATATGCAATATTTTCTTAAATTTTCTGAACTTTGGTAAAATATGCAATATTTTCTGAATTTTGGAAAAATATGCAATATTTTCTGAACTTTGGTAAAATATGCAAAAAATGCATATATATGCATTTTGCATATATTCCGCTCTCTAGTTATAAGTTTGAGGAAAAAACGCATGTTTCTAGGTAAGAAATCATTGGAAAATATAAGTGCAAATAACGCTATTTGTTTCTCCCATTTTCATAAAGATGATTTAATCGATTCAAAACGAATAGATACAATAAAAAAATATTGCAATACCTTCCATAAATCTGCCTAAAATGGAAGATTTTTAGAACATTAGTGTTATGAGGTAAATACCTATACATAAAATTATCAATTTGTTTTTTATATAATTTTTAAGAAAGTGATAAAAAATTGTTAATTGTCCCTGTTATTTTTAGAAATTTACAACCTTCAACTTCAATTAATATTATTAATCTAGAATCTAACGAGGAATTAGAAGTTGCCAGTTGGTTATTTTTTATAAAGGATTTAAATGGTAATGAAAGAGGAAATGTAGCATTGAAAGATTTTCTTAAATTGCATAAATATAGAGTTACCATCACCTAATTATCATTTGATGGACTTACAATGATGACAACATTAGGTGTAAACCTATACAACTTTGATATTGAAACTGCCCGTATTTCTTGCAATCGCCATGGATAAAAGTAAAATTTTTATAATTTTAGATGCATGTCACATAATATTTAAGTTGGCTTGGAATAATCTTACTAAAATTGTCAAAACTAATGCAAAATTATTGATTTTAGTTATCTAAAATTGTTGCATTATATTTACCAAACAGGAGGTTTACGTTTGGGTAACAAATTAAGAGTGGCCCATATGGATTGGAGAAAGACATGAAGGTTTGTACACTTAAACGAATTTAGAAATTTTATTGGAACTTTTTTGGTTCACTGTAAAATTCCTCATTTTAATACAATAAATAATAAACTATTTAAGTATATAATTTTAGTTAAGTCAATTTAGATGTACAAA
>OV651824.1:42374259-42423798 GCA_927349885.1 Psylliodes chrysocephalus
AATATAAAAACGGCCTCCCATAAAGTACCCCCCCAGATGTTCCGACTTTGTCCAAAATCTAATCATTTCACGTCAGGCCGAAATAAAACTTAAGTTTAAAATTTAATGTTTTTTTCTTTATCCGTTTTTGAGTTTTCTTCAAATTTCGAAATTTACACATTTTCTCAAATATCTCGAATACGGTACATTTTAGAGAAATTATTTATAGGATAAAAATTATAGAGAATTATATTACAAACAACTTTTGTTTTAACAATTTTTATAAAAAAAAATATTTTTTTACATTTTGTCAAATTTCGCGAATACGGACCATTTTAGGACAATTTTGTATATAATAAAAATTATAGATAATAAAATAAGAAGTAACTTTCATTTGAAGAATTTTCTTCCCCAAACGTAAATAACAGATATATTCCATAAAATATAAAAATGACCACCTATAAAGTACCCCCCCAGATGTTCCGACTCTGCCCAAAATCTTATCAGCTCATAAGACGCTGGAACAAAGCTTAAGTTTGAAATTTGGTGTTTTTCCGTGTATCGGTTCATGAGTTATGCGTTATACAGACACACACACACACACACACACACACACACACACACACACACACACAGACACACACACACAGACACACACACACACACACACACACACACACACACACACACACACACACACACACACACACACACACACACACACACACACACACACACACACACACACACACAGACATCATTGCGAAAATAGTCAAAACGGATTCAGGGGACCTCAAAACGTAAAAATCCGTCGAAAACTCGAGGTCGAAAAAAATCATGATTCCTATACTTTCCTTATATCTGTATACAGATAGGAAAGTAAAAATCTGATGTGTCCAACACATGACTTTCCTATCTAGTTATTATAGGCATTTTCCGGTTATTTTGTACAACCTATTGCAGCATCTCTATAAATGTTTAGAGGATAAACTAAATATATACATTTTACACATACATCTACCTCGAAACATTTTTCTATAGATATTCATTGAAAACGAAAATACAGAAAAATTTAAATTGAGCACTTTTCCATTACGGACCATTTTAGAAAAATCATGTATAAACAAAAATTATAGAAATCGATATCGCAAACAACTTTTAGTTCAACAATTTTCATAAAAATCAGAATTTTGCACATTTTGTCAAATTTCTCGAATACGGACCATTTCAGGAAATTTTGACATAAAACAAAAATTATAGATAATAATATTAGAAGTAACTTTTATTTGAACAATTTTCTTCTCCAAACATAAATAACAGATATATTCCATAAAATATAAAAACGGCCTCCCATAAAGTACCCCCCCAGATGTTCCAACTTTGTCCAAAATCTAATCATTTCACGTCAGGCCGAAATAAACCTTAAGTTTAAAATTTAATGTTTTTTCCTTTATCCGTTTTTGAGTTTTCTTCAAATTTCGAAATTTACACATTTTCTTAAATATCTCGAATACGGTCCATTTTAGAGAAATTATGTATAGGACAAAAATTATAGAGAATTATATTATAAACAACTTTTATTTGAACAATTTTTATAAAAAATTATGTTTTTTACATTTTGTCAAATTTCTCGAATACGGACCATTTTAGGAAAATTTTGCATAAAACAAAAATTATAGATAATTATATTAGAAGTAACTTTTATTTGAAGAATTTTCTTCTCCAAACGTAAATAACAGATATATTCCATAAAATATAAAAATGACCACCTATAAAGTACCCCCCCAGATGTTCCGACACTGCCCAAAATCTAATCAGCTCATTGGACGCTGAAACAAAGCTTAAGTTTAAAATTTGGTGTTTTTCTGTGTATCGGTTCATGAGTTATGCGTTATACAGACACACACACACACACACACACACACACACACACCTATACACGTTTCACCATACATGTGGGCCCATGGGAATAATACCGTACTGTGGGGACATTGAAACTGCGCACATAGCAATATAGATCTCCTCGCGCTGATTCTAACGCTATCTTTAAAATATCTATACACTCCAAATAAACACCTTACACACTATGAAAAAGTTGTGGGGTCAGACCCTACAAGTATTTAGACGTCAAATATGTGTAATGGTGTCCTTTTAATTATTGTAACGTTGGAATGTGGGTATACGTGAACCCACAAGTAATGTAGCTATTGTTTTGTGTATGAGTGTTCCCATAAATATATGAGTCTACTTATGTTTATTTTCCTGTACTCAGAACTTATGCATAATATAAAAAGATACACATGAACTCAAATTTTATTGTAATTTAAACAAGAAGATAATATAAAAAAAAAGGATTGGTTAAAGTTATATAGTGGTATGTAATAATTTCTAACAAATCTTTAAACATTTCAATTGAGATGTGTTTAAAAGTTTTGAATTGACACTCGCTCTGGCATAAAAATATGAGTTACATGGTCGCCCTGTGGAGCGGGAGGACAGAATAGCTCTATCCAGACATTCACCTTTGGGGTTGTAAAAGCCCATCAAATGACCACTTTTAGAAAAGGGGCATCTAGTGATGCTGGTGACGTTATTAGCCTGTAGGACTCGGCGATTTGTCAACCAGCAGGCTTTTAACTAGTTGAAAGGCAGGTCCTATTTATCCCGGGAGGATGCATAATGGGTCTACTGAGGCGTAAGTAGCAGTGAAGCAACCCACCCTCCTCATCCTTACAGATACAGACAGATGAGTACAAATTAAAATAAATTATTATAAATTAAAATAAATTAAAATAAAAAAATATTAGACTTAGTAGCTTTGATGACAGTGGCTTTTCTTCACCGAATATTAGAAATCTCATTCCACCCAGGCTTTCACATTGGTACAGGACGTGGAATGATGTTTCCTCTTCTTCTTCACAGAACCTGCACAAAGTTTTTTCTTCTGCTGGATTGATGACACTTATGTGCCTTTTAAGGTGACAGTGTCCGGTAAGAAGACCTACTGTTATCCTAACGATTTGACGCTTTTTATCCAGTAAGTCTTTTGTGAACTTGGCCAATGGTTCCTTGATGAACTGTTTGGCATGTATCAGTCTTGGATAGTTCTTCCACCATTCCTGATACTCTTTTTGCATCCATTGTTTGATGGATGTCTTGCACAAAGCCTTGCAACTACACAGAAGGGTTTGGGGCCTGTCATGGCCTTATATAAGCCTTCTCGGGCTAATTCGTCGGCCTTTTCATTACTCTGATATCCCTTATGGCCTGACATTCAAGCTAGGGTCACCTTGTTTTGGCTACTTAGCTCTGCCAAGTCCTCTAGACAGTCTTTCACCAGTCGTGATTTGATTTCTGGTAAGAGAATTGCCTTTAGAGCTGCTTGGCTATCAGAGTATATGGCAATAGTTTTGCCTGATACTTACTTGTTTAGTATTTCTCTTGCACAATGTTGTATGGCTATTAGTTTAGCCTGGAACACTGTTGCATCGGATACCCTTATTTTAGTCCTTTTTAAGACTCTGATAAGCGCACGGTTGGATAAATTAGGGCGCATTTATTTGTATTATTTTTTTGGTTACTATTTTAAACTTAAATATTTGTAATTTAACTGTCGGGTTGCTTGTTTTAGGCGAGTCCCACATTTTGTAAAATACCTACCTATCTACCTACCTACCGAAATAATACTCAATAAATACTGTAACGCGATACTTGATATTTTATCTATTTGTTATAATGTGTTTAAGCTCAATTGATTTTGGGCGTGGGTTAGGTTATTAAATAACTCGAATAACTTTGAAAAAGAAGTTGAGCACCACTATATTTAAAACTTACCAAGTATACTTGACTTTAGATTAGTGATAAAAATATAGAAAATCAGTAACCAATAACAAATTATATTTAAACCAACTTTTAGATAAGGTAGTAGCAAATTATAATTCACATAGTTTTACTAAATTCAAATTCAAGATGATTTATTTAAAAGCACTTATCTGTTCTTAAAACGAAGTAATATAAGGAATGTTTATTTGCAAGGTATTCTTCAGGCAACTTCAAAGGGATTCGGTATCCTTATTCTTAATTCTGGAACTTGAATGATATTGTGAAATTTGATATTCTAACTTAAACTTGAACGTGTAAATCTTCTATAGATGAACCAAACCACGGTCTTCAGATTGTACCAAACTTCTGGGTATAAAAACCATAAAACTTCTTGATAGGAATTCAAAACGTCTAGATATAAATCCACATAAACTGTCTAGATATAAAACGAAATAAACCGTCTAGATAGAGCCATGCTAAAAATAAAGGCGAATGTTATAACAGGAAATAGGAAATGTAGGAATTTTGACAATGGATGTATGACGACACATTTCTAATGAGCAACCCGGGTATCCCGTTTCGCAACATTCGCGCGTCACAATCATTTTTGGGACGTAGGAATACGGTCGCTAGGCAAGTTGTTGTTTGGGCAGAAGTCAACGAAAAAAGTCATTCTTTTAATCTCAATATTTTATATTCCAAACCCTGTATTAAATAATACAAAGAATAGTTGTTAATGTGTTCCTGTTCCTGTTCATGGTAATATACGAATACAAAAGTTCGCAGTTTTATTTTATTGACGCAGCTAGAGTTAAACCAAAACCGAGCTGTGGCCAGTTTAAGAACTGGCACTCGTGATGAGGATGTAGCCAGCAGCATCATCCCCATTCATATGGTCCTTCGGCACTGATGTTATAGGAAAAAGTCGCCAGCCTTCAGTGGAATTTACAACTCACATCACTCAGCTTAGTTTAAGTATACCCACAGAAGAAGAACCTCTGTCATCGATTCATCTCAACTTGTAGTCATCGAGCCTGGTAAGAATTTCTACAGACTCAACGCAGTTCAAGTTATTCTCCGGCCCAACCAGCATTGTCAAGTTCAGCTTAAAAATAATTTGGTTAATGTTTCAATAAGAACATAAGGTAACAAAATCATTTTTTGAAAATAAAGAACAATTTATGCCTTTTAGTTGCAAGTACTTTTAATCTTTTAATATTGCTATAATAGTAGTGTGTTGTATTTATTTATTTGTATTTAAACGGTGTTTGTTGTATCGTACAGCCATTTTAAATCAAATACTTGTTTCTCTCTCTCATCCTAACTACTTTGACTCACATATAACTCAAAAATTTACTTTGTAAATAATTTTTTCGGACTTTCCGTTGGAAACAAATATTTGAATAGTTCCTAAAATAATCTCTGAAGCTTTAAAGTAGCCATTCATTTCTCCGCAAACTAATTTGACACTATTTCGCATTGTATTTTCAATTGAAAATTTGACTTTTGTATATACTGAGAAATATGGATACTTTAAAGAAAGATATTAGAACATGTAAAGCTGCTTTTACTCGACAATACAAATGGATTGAAGCAAATTTAGCAAACGAAACAAATGAGTTTCAAATCCATACTAGACTAGACGCTTTGACTACAAATTTTATTAAATTTGAAACAGCTCAAAATGAACTTGAAAATCTCCTAATAGAAAAAAAATTAGATATAGACGAGGATGAACGTTTTGATGTCGAGCAAAAGTATCTTGACTATCTAGCGAGATTACAAGAAAAACTTGCAGATCTTTCAACTGACCAAAAAACAACCTGCCCAACCAATTCTCAAATTATAATCAATTCAGGCAATTTGAACCCCTCTCGCGCCAAACTTCCGCAACTAAAAGTTCCTATATTTTCTGGTGACCAAAGCAAATATCAAAGTTTTTTCGATTTATTCACGTCCCTAGTGATAAATAATAATTCTATTTCAGATGTAGAAAAATTAATGTATTTGAAATTATCCCTAAAGGATGAAGCCTTATCACTAATTGATGCATTAGAATTAACTAATGACAATTTTCATATCGCGCTTAATATATTAGAAAAAAGATATAATGATTCTTTGGCTATTATCAATTCACACCTAAACGCTATTATAGACTACGCTCCAATATCTAAGAGCAGTGCACAAAATTTAAGAGATTTTATAACAGAAATGAAACAGCATTTTGAAAGTTTAAAAATTTTTAAAATAGAAACAGATCATCTTATGATTATCAATATTCTCTGCAGAAAGTTAGATTTTGTTACAAAATGCGAGTATGAATCTCAAAGGGATAAAACACAATTACCTACTCTTAATGAGTTTTTTGATATTATTGAAGAAAGATGTAGAGTACTGCATTCGATTTCCCCCTCTCTTCCTAAAAAGGAAAAAATTGAATCTAAAAATACTCGTACAGCATCTCATCATTCAAATATGGTTAAAAATAATACTACTATGCTTCAAAAAACTCAAAGAACAAATTGTTCGTATTGCAATGACTCATCTCATAAAATTTATAGATGCACTAATTTTTCGTCACGTCCTCATGTTGAAAAATTTGAATTTGTTAAATCTCACGGTATGTGCTTAAATTGCTTAGGTACACAACACATGGTAAGTGATTGTAATTCCCGTGGTTGCTCAATTTGTTCAAAGAGACATCATACTCTTTTACATGTACATAATCACAACGAAGGTCAAGGGTCAACGAATCTACGATCTCACTCACCTAGACATGAGAAAAATTCCATAAACTTGTCAAATCAAACCCCAAATCCCCGGGAAAATATCTCGCACACTAATTATAGCCATGTGCAAAATAATAGTTCTCATGCAACTAGTACTTCTCAAAACTCCAGACAAAATATCAGTCCCCAAATATCTCAAAATTTTCAATCTTCTGAAACGACTCTTAGTATGTCTGCTTTCGCTCTAAAATACACAGAAATTTTACTTGCAACGGCAGTTGTAACTGTTTTTAGTAAAAATGGTAAACGTATTTATGCCAAGGCTCTCCTCGATAACGGATCTCAAAATTCATTTATCTCTGAACAATTATTACAAAAAATAAATGCTAAGATTTATAATAAAAAATTGCACATTTCTGGAATTACTCAAAACTCACTTATCTCCAATAAAATGGCAGAATTTAGAATTTTCTCGAATGCAATGGAAAATGTTTCTTTCGATTTATCTTGTGCGGTATTACCAAATGTCACTTGCAAGTTACCCCAAACTCTTGTCGATACAAACTCATTTATTATCCCTGAACACATTACACTAGCCGACACTGAGTTTTTTAAACCTTCCCAAATAGATATATTAATTGGCTCAGATTTATATTATAATCTACTCACGGATGGACTCATAAAATTAGGCAGAAATTGTCCAGTTTTAGTAAACACTATGTTAGGATGGATAATCGCAGGAAATATTCCCCATAACTCTCGTTCTAGATAAAGTGTATCATGTTTTGCTCAAAGTTCTGAGGTAGTTTCAAAAGACTCACACCTTGAATCCCTTCTCATGAAATTTTGGGAAATTGAGGAAATTCCTACCCAAAAAATGTTGACCCCCGATGAAGAACTTGCAGAGCAAGACTTCAAAAACAACATTAAAGTTTTAGAAAATGGCTCCTATAAGGTGAACCTACCATTAGTCTCTTCTGACGAACCCACCAAATTGGGCGACTCTTTTCAAATAGCTAAAAAACGCTTTTTGTATCTTGAAAATAGATTTAAAAATAACCACTCCCTCTTTTCTGAATATCAAAAATTTATTCAGGAGTACGTTTCTCTCAATCATGCACAATATATACCCCTGTCTTTACAAAATGATCGTCTCCTTAACAAATATTTTCTCCCACATCATTGCGTTATCAGAGAAGCTAGTACTACGACCCGATTACGGGTTGTTTTTGACGCCAGTTGTAAGAGTTCAACTGGATATTCACTCAACGACATCACTTTAAAAGGATTTCAAGTCCAACCGGACTTATTCGATATTCTCTGTCGTTTTAGACAATTTGCCTATGTATTTACTTCAGATATTGAAAAAATGTACAGGCAAATTAAGATCAATCCTGATCAAACCTTTTTACAGAATATTCTTTGGAGGAATAATCCAAATGAACCCCTAAAATGTATAGAACTTACTACTGTCACATATGGCACAAAATCAGCCCCATTTCTAAGCACTCGTACGCTTAATGAAATAGCCTATACCCGTGGAAAAAATTTTACACACGCTTCTGATGCCATTTTAACTCAGACATACGTGGACGACATTCTTTATGGAAAAGACACGTTGAAAGATTTAGAAAAATCATATAACGAATTAAATGAACTCTTAAATAGCTCTGGTTTCCACCTCCATAAATGGTGTTCAAACTCCCCGGAATTCTTGGAATATATTTCTGAAACTTCTCAACCTCTTATACGAGATATGAAAATTGAAAATATCTCTAATAAGGTTTTAGGGTTTTCATGGCAACCTGCTAAGGACATATTTTCAATCTCACTTCCAGATTCTTTAAATTGTGAACCTATCACAAAAAGAAAATCTCTTTCTATTATAGCCCAGATGTTTGACCCTCTAGGTCTCATAGGTCCTGTAATTCTTTTAGGTAAAATTTTCATGCAAAACTTATGGAAAGAAAAACTTAGTTGGGATGAACCACTGTCACAAACACTTGTTGATGAATGGAAAACCTTTATATCAAATATTCCTACTCTTAAACAATTGACTATTCCTCGTCATCTCTTCGTTAAAAAAGAGATTTTGAAAATTTAAATACATGGTTTCGCTGACAGTAGCATAAAAGGTTATGCTGCCTGCATTTATTTTCGTACCCTTTATTCCGATAATACAGTCACTTGTAACCTAGTATCATCTAAGTCTCGTATTTGTCCCATGCGACCTACTTTCACTATTCCGAGACTCGAACTCCAAGCTATGCTTTTACTTACGAAATTGACTAAGAAAATTGTTTCTATTTTTTTTAAACTATGTTTTGAATCTATACATTTATGGACAGACACACAGATAGGTCTATGTTGGCTTAAGTCGCACCCATCTCGTTGGTCAGTTTTTGTAGCTAATCGAGTATCTCAGATACAAGAATTGTCCGCAAATTGGCAGTGGCATCACGTTAGCTCAGCAGATAATGCTGCAGACCCTTTAAGTAGAGGATTATTAGCAAAAGATATTTTAAATTCTCAACTGTGGTGGAACGGTCCTAAATGGTTGCAGGACCCTTCTTTCAATTCCATAAATGTTGATGAAAAATTGGATCTAATCGATTTACCTGAACAAAAAAAGGTAACTCTTACTCTTTTAAAAACCATTCCGAACTCCATAACTTCTTTTTGGGACGATTTATTTTCAAAATTTTCGAAATTTTCGAAATTAATTCACTCAGTTGCATATTGCAATAGATTTTTGTACAATTGTAAACATTCAAAAACCAAGAAATTAGGCCCTTTATGTGTTGACGAAATTAAATCAGCAATCAATCTAATCATAAAAAATTTGCAACTTATACATTTTTCAAAGGAGATATTCGAACTTAAGAATGAAAAATGTTTGTCAAACAAAAACCTCATGTCCCTCAAACCATTTCTAAATAAAGATGATTTTTTATGTGTTGGTGGTCGCCTAACTAATGCTGATATTTCTGAAGATCAAAAATACCCCATTCTACTTCCCTCTAAAAATCATGTAGTATCTATACTCTTGGCCCATGAACACAATCGACTTGCTCACGCTGGTGCTCAAACTGTACTTTCAAATATTAGATTGCAATATTGGCCCCTAAATGCTTTACGGGAAATAAAACGCATTATTAGAAATTGTAACAATTGTTTCCGATTTCATCTTAAACCCGTTCAACAAATTATGGGAGATCTTCCCAAAGACAGAATCACTATCACTAGACCCTTTCAAAAGGTGGGAATAGATTTCGGAGGTCCCCTTCTTATCAAAACCTCTAAATTAAGAAAAGCTCCAATCCAAAAATGTTATATTGCCCTCTTTGTGTGCATGGTCACTAAGGCTATACACTTAGAACTTGTTTCAACTCTTTCTACTGAAGCATTTTTAATGACCCTTAAACGATTCATCTCCCGCAGAGGAAATCCATCTGTGATATACAGCGGTAATGCTACCAATTTCTGTGGTTCTAGAAATGAACTCCGACGATTGTACGAATATTTTAAAAATTCTGATGTTACAGACTCTATTAAAACATTCGCGGCAGAAAATCAGATTAATTGGAAATTTATTCCTCCTCTTAGTCCCCACTGGGGAGGAATTTGGGAAGCTGCGATTAAAAGCACCAAAAACATTTTAAAAAGAAACATTGGTAGCGCACATCTCACCTTTGAGGAACTCAGTACAGTACTTGCTCAAATTGAGTCGATTTTAAACTCTCGTCCTTTATGCACCATGTCCAATGATCCTACTGATTTAGAATGTCTAACTCCAGGACATTTCCTTATCGGCACTAGTCTTACAGCATATCCTGAAGAGAACTTATCAGTTGTACCAGAAAATAGATTAAACTTATTTCAAAAATGTGCCCGTATTCAACAATCATTTTGGAAACGATGGTCAATTGAATACTTAAACAATCTACAAAATAGACCCAAATGGTTACACTCGTCTCGAAATATTAAGATTAATGACTTAGTCCTTCTAAGGGAAGACAATGTCCCCCCTCTTAACTGGCCAAGAGCCAGAGTAGTGGAAATTTTCCCCGGACCTGACAATAAAGTCAGAGTTGTAAAAATACGCACTCGTGAAGGACTGTTTATACGTCCTATCACAAAGCTTTGTCCCTTACCACATGATAAATAAAATATTTGTGGGCAGTAACTCCATAGCGTTTTTCGATCTTTAAACTGGATTTAACCTTATTGTTTCACTTATTACTTTTAATCTTTTCATATTTTATTATATTTTAAACGCAAGGCGTTTAACGGGGGGGAGTATGTAGGAATTTTGACAATGGATGTATGACGACACATTTCTAATGAGCAACCCGGGTATCCCGTTTCGCAACATTCGCGCGTCACAATCATTTTTGGGACGTAGGAATACGGTCGCTAGGCAAGTTGTTGTTTGGGCAGAAGTCAACGAAAAAAGTCATTCTTTTAATCTCAATATTTTATATTCCAAACCCTGTATTAAATAATACAAAGAATAGTTGTTAATGTGTTCCTGTTCCTGTTCATGGTAATATACGAATACAAAAGTTCGCAGTTTTATTTTATTGACGCAGCTAGAGTTAAACCAAAACCGAGCTGTGGCCAGTTTAAGAACTGGCACTCGTGATGAGGATGTAGCCAGCAGCATCATCCCCATTCAGGAAATTTGAACAGGATTTAGATAAAATACTTTAATTATTAAATGAACAATTTAAAACTATTAAATGAATAATTTCACATAGACTAAAATTAATATGAAAAGGAAAAATACTATTTGATACATTTAAACATAGTAAAGCATAATATCTTATTCCAAAAAAAATATATATAAATTTATATAAAACGTGTTATCCATTGTTGAGGTTACGTTCAAAATTTGACATTTTATTTAAGAAATTCTTGTACAAAATATATATTTTCAACAATATATCAGTATTAAAACTTACCTTATAAAATCAGACGGAATTTATAATAGATAAAAATTATTTAGTAAATCGGATGACCAAGATATATTAAAAAAATTCAAATCAACTTATTTCGTTGACAAATTCAGATCAAATGAAATACGAAATTTTGACACAAGGCATAAATGACATTTGAGTAGAGGTGATTGTGTTGAAATAACGAATAACGGTTCCAACCGTTACAATACATATTCAAAAAAATATATTTTTAAATGATGATTTTATGTACCCCTTAAATAATAATATAGGCACCCACACCTAAAATTTCTTGATCTGACATATTTATTACTCCGAGGCGATTTCGATTCGACTATAAATGAAAATTCATGCATTTTCTCTCAGTCCGTATATTAAAAGATCTTGTTATATCATGTAATTATTAATTAATACCTTCATAGTTTTTCATCATAATTCAATTAAAAAACTTTTTCAAATTTTAATTAATTTTAGCCAAAAATAAATATTATTTTAATATATATTTTATTTTCGAAAATAATTTATGTTTTATAAATAACCAATTTTAACGATATGCTTTATTATACAAAGTGTTTATGTTCTATAGGAATCCGTCATAAAAGAAAGGCGTGTCCCACTCAAAATAAAAAAGTTGACACCTACTTTCGGTAAAAGCGAAAATGACAGAACTATCAAAATATTTTACATGTTTACTACTCTTACTAATTTTTAAGAAAATCAGTCCATTAGTTTTTAAGAGTGCCCCTCGTCGCTGGACACCTTATATATCTTGGTTCTTATTTTTTATATAGGAGCAACCCGGTGTCTCTGTATGTATTAACTGATCTAATAAAAAATACTTACTTAATACAATATCAGAAAATGCTACCGCACCAAGAGAAAATTATAAAAAATATCATTCGCATACGTCACCTGCCCCAAATGGTACTGAATACTACATTAGTTATTGTGTCCCCATAACTGTATGCGTATTGGGATTCGCTTACACACAAATTTATGAAACCAATATTTATTGAAATATATTTATTTTTTGTAGGGGGCGCCACTTTCTAGTACAACAACTAGTCCCCACTTCAATACCAAAGTCAAAAAATATACACACCTGATATTTTACCTAGTTGTGGGGACAGTAACTTATTTAACAATTTTGGTAAAAGTAATAACTCTAGATTAGTTAAAATTAAAAGTGCCGCGAACAAATTTTTTTGCGATTTTTTTATGTAGCAATGATCATTAAAAGAAAACAAACAACGAAGATAAAGCCAAAAAAAGTTGTGGGGACAAGTGTGTATGTCCCCACAACATTAAATGTCCCCACAACTTTTACTGTCCCCACAGTCCTGGTTTTATTCAGGCGAAAATCCCACAAGTACGGTAAAACATACACACACACACACACACACACACACACACACACACACACACACACACACACACACACACACACACACACACACACACACACACACACACACACAGACACACACACACACACACACACACACACACACACACACACACACACACACACACACACACACACACACACACACACACACAGACATCATCGCGAAAATAGTCAAAACGGATTCAGGGGACCTCAAAACGTAAAAATCCGTCGAAAACTCGAGGTCGAAAAAAATCATGATTCCTATACTTTCCTTATATCTGTATACAGATAGGAAAGTAAAAAAGGATAAATGCATTATTATATTTCATATTTTACTTTCTTGCGAGGCCACAAAACGTTGATTTTAACTACTATACCTAGTATACGGGTATATTAAAGGGGTTATGATGTACAAGTAATGTTATTTTTAACAGACACGTTGTTATTTCTGTGTGTTTATAAAATAACAGACCTGTTAAAAATAACACAGGTTGTCAATCATAACCCCCTAAGACGTAATTTGGATAACTTAAAAAAATATATCGCGACGAATTGAGAACCTCCTCCTTTTTTGAAGTCTGTTAAAAATTAATCACTTTATGTTTGGTTTTGAAAAGATAAAAATCAATATGTCTGAAAAAAAGGAAATTTGGAAAAATGGGGCATGTTCAAAAATTTTGAATTTTTTTTTTTTTTTAATAATAGAGTTGAAAATAAAACTACATTTTTTTTATTTTTTTTTATCTATTCATTTGCCGTAGTTATGAATTTTTTAAAATTTATGACGTCACCGGGAATAGACCAATAGGAGCTAGCGCACAACGTTGCCGGCTAGAAGGTCTACGAGAAGTGATGTACGTTCGTTTGTGTACTCCTTCTTACTTTTAGACTTCTAAAACATCGTTAAACAAATATCTTTTAAATATATAATATCAAATGTTTTTTGAAAGTATTATTTCTGTTTAAACTTTTACCATATTTAAAGTTTCATTGTTTTAAAAGTCACTTAATAATTCAGAAAATGGCAAAATGGCAGCACTGTGTATGGCATCCATAGTTAATTTATCTATGATGGCATCTGTCATCATACTGTCTCGATCAAGAATTTATTTGGAATTTGAGTGTTTAATTTTGTACTTTTTATAAATATTATGACTACGAAAAAGTGTTTTGTTCCAGAATGTGATAATGATTCACATTCATCTTCAAAACTATTTATTAGTGTTCCTAGAAATTTGGAAAGAAGAAAATCAACCTTCTACTAGCGATGTTTCTCGTGAACTTTTTAATAAAAATACACCGAATTATCAAGATGTAGCAGCAATTTCTGCTAATTGTCCCCTTCAGGAAATTGAAAATGAGTCTACTATAAATTCTTAGGTGTATAACCTAAAAATCCTTCTGGAAGAAAATGCAGAATCTCCTGAAAGTTTTGAAGATACCGAATTTATTCATCATTTTGTGGAAGAACTAGTAATAAAGAAATAATAGACAAATGTGGGTATTTAAACAAACTGGTTCCTGGATCCCATATAATGGCAGATAGGGGTTTCAGAATATTCAGCTACTTGTAAACATGGGATGCACTTTAGTAAAGCCACACCTAGTGTATCACAGAATGAAAAAAGTTCTCCAGAAGATGTACAATTAAGTAAAAGAATAGCATCTCTAAGAATACATGTGGAAAGAGTTATAAGAAGGGTTAGTTAATTTAACATGTTTAAACCACATTCGTGTGTGAATTTTAAGGAAGTACATTTACTTAGTAATATCTGCATAATTGCTTGTTAACTTACAAGAACCTATTTTTTAAGAGTAAATATTAATTTAATAAACTTTTTTGTTTGTTTTTTAATTTAATTTACCTAATTATCACATTTCAGGGATGATAATGAGTTTTTAAACAGCCAATGTAATTTTTTATAAAATTTTAACTTTTCGAGCAAATCAAAGAGGAATGAGTACCTGTATATGCATAGATTTTTTTGGGACCAAAACTACCAAAACAAAGGCACCTATTTACAGCAATTTAAAATGAAACATTTTAACAAAAACGCCTATGTCACAGTGATAAATATTAAAAACAACCAAGTTCAGTTGAATGTGGTAGCAAAGTCTATATATTCCAATAAATCGGGTAACTACATGTGGTATCACTGGTGATAAATTTAAAAATATCACAATTCTTGCCACCTTTTTCAAAAAACCAGAAAGTGTGCCTTCTTATCAATCCTTTATGAAAATGACAACAGTGATAAATGTGAAAAAAAAATTTAATGTTGCTATTCGTTATTACGATAGTAAAACATGTTTGCAGTTCCGTTTATTTTTTATGAAAATCTAAGTAAAAACAACCAATGTCAAAGGGTTATAATTTTTTTTCTGTCAAACCAAATATATCACAAAATTAAAAATTGATCATAGGTCAAGCTAAAGTAATACCTTTATTGATAGTAGCTTTAAAAAAGGAGAAAGAATAATATTGACTTAAGTTATTATTATTAACATTGGTGATTTTTAATAAAAACTCTTCAATTATTGTTTACAAACAAAAATATAAAAATCTGAAATTTTTATTTATTAACCTTTTAATAAAAAATGAGAAAAATGAAGTAAAAAACAATTTATTTACAAATAAAAAATATATATACAAATCCTAAGAATATAAAAGTACTGATTTATTTTCCTGTAGTGGATGAAGAGGTTTCTTTAACAATCTAGCCAAGTGTACATCAATATTTACGCATTTTGATAAATTAGAGCCTTTCCAATAACACTGAGTATATGTTACAGATGGTTCCTCACTTCTTCTATGAAGCCACATGTTTACAACCACCTGAAAAAATAAAAGGGTTAGATATGCAGTTACAAAATAACTATATAACCAGCTACAAAATGCCTTATATTATGTAACAAGACGAGCAGAGCTCTGAACGAATCCAGTAAAGAACCTCGGATTTTCAAAACTCTCACCACATTTTCACATTTTTGAAATATTATAGAGCTTTTCGAAAAAAATGCTATTTTTAAAAGTACAATTTTTTGTTTAAACAGCTATATCTCATTTTAGGCTATTGAGTATTATAAAATAAAAAATTACGGGATGCTTTGTTAGCTTCAAACGAATCCAGCAGAGCACCCCAGTTTTTTTTTTAAAGCACACCACGTTTTTTGGCTCCTACAATATTATAAAATATTCGAAATTTGGCATTTTTAAATAAATTCGCAATTCCTTGCTGACTTAAAAGTTTTTTTTTTGAAAACAAATATACTTACCACATTTTTAGGATTTTAAAACAGCCTAAACATGTGTCATAAGTAGTTGTTTTTATATATAAAAAAACAAATTAAAAAAACTGAAGTGTCCTGCTGACTTTGTTCCAACAAAGCACCCTGTATTATTTAAAAATAGCAATTTTTTAGTAAAGTTTTACAATATTTCAAGAGTCTAAAAATGGGGTGAGGTTTTTAGAAAAAAGCTTTAAAAAACCGAATTGCTCTGCTGGCTTCTTTCGAAGGTTAGCAAGCACCATGTATTTTTTAAAATATAAATATAAAAATATAATATATCTAAATATATGGTGTTGCTGTTTTTACAGAAAAAAACTTTATAAAACAGAGGTGCTTTGCTGACTTCGTTCGAAGCTATCAGAGCATTTTAAGTTTTGCAAAAAACGAGGAGCATAAAATTTTTGAAAAGGGTATAAAAATAACCTAAAATTATGGCATATTTTTTAACTCAAAATTTCATAGGTGCTCTGCAGCATTCTTTGGTATCATAATAATTATTACTAGGTTCACTAACAAAATCTATTTCTAGATTATTTTAACACTTGCTGCGATTACAAAAAATGTCTATATGTCAAAATTAGAAAAAAAATATTTATAGGAATAAAGGGCCTTATACACTGTTTATTATATGTGATATAAAAACAAAAAAGCATAATAAATATTACAAACCTTGACATGCAGCATATATCCTAAGCATTGTGCACTAAAAATGTCATTTTTGTTAATTACAACAACCACATCAGAAGTTTTTTGCCGTACTTTATGTTTAGGTGTAATTTGTCTCCTCTCTTATGGAAAAAGAAATTATCCCCATATTCTTGCTTGGCAGATCTAAAAATAAAACCTGAGATAAATATGTTTTACTATAAGGTGTATTGCTCCATATAAACTGTAACTACCTACTATTAAAACAAAGTCTTACCTTTCTGACTTTTGTAAACTGAGTATTGTTAAAAAATGCAGTAATCATCTCGGTAATCATATTTTCGTTTACAATGGGTAAAACACTTGATTCAACTTTTATAAATCCAGCTGATTCATATTAATAATAAAATTAAACCAAAACAAAAAACTAAGGTTAGGTGTTAGGTGGTGTCAATTTTAATGTCACTTAGATGTGCGTTCACTTCGACATTCTGTGTGTCGGTTTGTTCGTTGGTTTGTATAACAAAAAAAACTTCGACACAAGATGATTGGTCTATTCCCGATGACGTATAATTTCAAATTTTAAATTTCAATTGAGCTTAATTTAAAAACTTTTGGCTTTTTTAACGAACTGACTATTTAGAATAACTTGTATAGCGACTAACTATTACAATATAATTTATAAAACAGCATATCTCACATGTGAACATGGCCCATTGTCAACGGAAATTTGGAGATTGTCAGAAAGAATTTTTGTATTGTCGATTATTTTTGTATGTAAAGGATAAGATAAAGGGAGATATTGAATAGTTAATGTTCTTAATGAGAGAAATAATAAAAAAAAACATTAAAAAAAAGGTAAAAGGAAAATTTTATTTAAAATAAAAAAAAGTAGAGGAAAACCAGCAAGGCGAGATAGCAGAAATAAAGCAGGAGATAGAACAGTAACAGCGTAAATAGGATAATAAGGACAGAAACGTACTTTTTTTGATAAAAAAAGTGCTATCGGGGAGAGTTTGAACGAGATTGTTATTTTTGCACTTGTCGTGGAAGTTTTTGGCTATGATAATTTATGTATAGTCATGTGAGTGAGTTTTTTGCCTTGCATTTGATTAATTTTCTTCCAAATTTGGCCAGAAGGAGCATCAGTGATTAAGGTGGATACATATTTTGTCCAAGAATCTTTTTTACTTTGTCTGAGGACTCGCCGGGCCTTTGCTTTCAGTTTTTTGAATTGAACGAAATTAACTTCATTTTTATTTCGTCGGTATTTATTTAAAGCCGACTTACATTCACGAACAGCAACGTTACAATTTTCTTTCCACCAAGAAACAGACTTTCGGGTAGCCGATATAGCGCATTTTCCAACATACGTTTCAACGGCAAGATTTATGCAGTTATTAATAGCATTTAAGGTAGCGTCTATATCTTCTTATATCTGGACTCCTCAGATATCTTCCTCGATAAAATTAGTGAACCCAATCCAATTGGCCCGAGAAATTTTCCATTTAATAACATTGTTAGACTCCATTAATTCTTTTGTATTAATTAATATTGGGTAGTGATTGCGGTCCATCATAGACCATGAGAGTGATGGTGTCGTTCTAGGATCACAAAAATTAAGATCTATGGATGAAAACGTTTCAGTTGAAATATTAAAGTGTGTGTAGGATCCTGTATTAAGCAAACATATTTCAGAGTTGTTGAGTACATTTTCTATAACTTTTCCTTTTCCAAATGTTTTGTCAGAGCCCCAAAGCTCTTGTGCGCATTAAAATCTCCTACAATGATAAACGGTACGGGAAGTTGTTTTATAACATTGATTAATTCTGTTTCAGTAAGGTGGAATGTAAATGCTGCAAATGGTAATTTTATTTGGACACCAGATTGTTGCTGCAACTGCTTCTAAGTTAGTGACAAGAGCATGGTTATAGGAATATAACTCACTGGAGACATATATAGAAGTTCATCCGCTACTTCTTAAGGAATTTGTTCTTAAATAGTGATAACTTTCGAAGAATTTAAGGTTATGTGTTTGTTTTTCTTTCTCTTATAAGCAAATTATATCCGCTTTGGTATCGTTAATAAGTTGTTGCAGGCGTTCAAGGCGAGGATAAAATGCATCGCAATTCCATTGTATGAGTGTTCATCGTCCATCAAATCTTGTGAAGCTAAACTTTCAAGATCGGAGTTTTCAAGTTTTAGGTCCTTTTTGATTTTTTGGTTATTCTGGTAAATCTGTTTTTGAGTAACTTGTCAGATAAATGTTGGTATATGGAGAACATATCAGACAATAGACAATAAAATTTTCAAATGAGAGCGAAAAAGTTTCAGGTGACTTTTTATATTGTTCTTCGATTGCGTATCTGGAGAATGAGGCGATTTTTGAATCATCTGTAGAGTCTCTTCTATACTTTTTGTTTTTATTCCGCTCATTTTTTTAGACTTTGGCTAGGGGCGTAAAGGTCAGCATTTCATTAGAGGCATCAGTCGGGTGAATCTCCGGAAGACAGTCACAGGAACCAAGAAAACTTTCACAAGGTCTCTTTTCTGCAGGAGTCGGCAAATATGGAGTCTGTGACAGACATATACTTACGTCTGAGGAAACTTTATTGTTTGGATGATCTGGTTGTGGAGTTAATGGTTGAAAAATATGAACAGGTTGGCTTTGCTGAGAATTTACCGTTAGAGAGGAGTTGTTGATTCAACAGATTGCGAAATTAATGATCGTGTTACTGCTCTTGTTTGGTAAGTTGGACAGTTTGACGTTATATGGCCAGCTTGCTTACATACGAAGCATTCCATTTTGTCAAGGGATAAGAAAATGCGGTAACCATTTTTATCAAACGAAATTACCAAAGTAGTTTGAAGTTCGTAATTATCTGTGGGTGGAATAATAATAATAAAAAGATAAAATATGGTTGTATTCGTTACTAGGGATACCCGCTCTTAGGAAGGATATAAGGAGATGCTAATTGAAGTCCAAGATCTTTAAGTGCAGATTCAATTAGTTTGTGAGGTATTGAAGGACATATATTCAAAAGTATTAGTCTCTTGGCTGGTATCACCAATCTTCTTATGGGTATTTCAAGACCTTCTACATTTATAATTGGATTATTTGTAATTACTTGATCAACAAATTCTGTTTTACTAAGATATATGCAGATTCTGTTATTAGCAATTCTTGAAGCAAAACAAATGTTTTTTGGATCGATGAGATTACCAACAGATTTCACGTAGTCAAATAATTTTAAGTCATTAGCTGCATAGAAGAGAATAATTTATTCTTTTTTAAGAAAGGTACGCTTTGGTGTAGATTTAGCAGCGGTTACGTATGAACTGGTTTGAGTACTGCTTGTATTATTTACAGACATTTTGCTATTATTTTCAGTAAGTGAACTACTATTATTTTTGTTGCCCTTGTACTCAAAGGCAACTCCTGATGTGACGCTAATGGAAAGTAAAGAAGTCTCGTGTATTTAATGTCGGCAACCTGCAGCAACCCGTTGTAAAATGAGTTGCCTGCTTACAGTAAAAACCAGCTACCAACGAGGTATATCGGCTGGTTAAATTTACCGTTATCACTAATAAGCAAGTCAAAAAAAGTTTATTTATAGTTTATAATTAAGTCTAAATAAGGTAAATTCGAGATCGACTCACCAATGCAATTAAACCAGTCGGTGCACAACACTTAGATGTCCAAAATTCAGTATTTAATAAAGTCTATTATTTTCGCAATAAACCTTTGAAAATTCGCACCGAAACTGTAAACGAACTTAAACTCGTCAAGCTAAGTGGCGTTCCCTTTTAAAAATTGTATTGTCAGTATACGCAAAAATAGTCCATTAGCACAAAAATTTATTGGCTCTGCTGTCACGCACGGAACGAATATGTTATTACGTTGTAGTTTGCAGGATATAATATGATATTATTCCATATACCCCAGTTGAAAATTTTGTTTATATCGGACTGTATTAAGATATACTAGTTGTTAAACATATTTAAAATAAGCGTAGAGTAAATATTGTACATTAATATAATTACAAATTTCATAAATAAAGATTATAAAGCATAATGACCTAAAATGGAGCCTTGGGGTATACCTTAAACTTGAGATTAAAGAATCGTAAACAAAATTGTTCTAAGCAAACAAATTGTAACAGTTCCTTACGAGTTTAAACAAAAAATTCAAAAATAATATCAAAAGCATCAATAAAAAATTAATAAACACTCACCTCCATAAAGTCGACAAAGTCACCTGTTCCAATTTATTTTTCATCTTTTCCACGCAGGGTCCTTCTGTTTGTTCCAAAAATCATTTTAACGCGTCTCCCGGTATATTTATAACCGGAAATCTTCTGTTCCCGGCGACGAGCTTTCATTCTAACCTCAATATTCGACGTATCACTCCGTTTTTAATAGCAAGCCTTCAATGCTTCCAGGATTTTATTAAACTCAAAAATTTTTACTTTTAAGTTTGTATTTTTAAGGTGGTTGTTATGCAACATAGATCAGTATGTAGCATATAAATTTTAAAATGTGAATTATTTAATATGTAGGTGTTCATAAAACGTGACCATGCTTTCCGATTTGGACGAAGCAGTTCTGATTTTAAAGCACTAGTCTCGATTTAACATGTGTCCCGGTTTTGTCTCGCTTTTGCCCTGCTTCTGCTGACGAAAAAATATATAAATCGCCTAAATACAATTTTTACGATGACGTGACAACAACGCACTTTATTAAATATTTTCTCCCCTTTCTTTTTTTTGCTCTTCAATGAACCAAACCGTTAGTTACTACTGCAAATATAATTCGCAAAAAATCTCCATTTTTTCAATTTATCTCGCTTTCTACTTTATGATAGAAGACTCTTAAAAATGTGTTCTCAAGACCCTTCATACCTAGCTGAAATTATAATAGTGCCCAGTGCTTTAGTTATTTAATATAATGATTTGTTTTAGAGATAATTTAAAAAACTATATCTCTAATAAAAGAAAGTTGTACCCATATGTGTATTTCTACATTAAAAGAAAACATTATGGTTTTTTTTTTTCCAAATAAGCTCTTTTGAGTTTAATAAAAATCGTAAAACCATCGCCGGCCAGTATTTCTGCAGCCTCGTCCGTTGAATCAGTGCAGAATTTAAACCTTCGAAAAACTAAATTCCGCAGAATAATTTTCCAAAAAGTACTTGTTCCACAGAAAATAAATTCGAAAGGTATAAAGTTCTGAAGATTCAACGTCCTTATTGTCAGACAGAAACGATTACAAATACACCACATCGTCGATGTCGATGCAACAGAAGACATAAAAATGTTTTGTGCATGTGGCGCATAGGCATAGACGATGTCAACAAACATGAGTTGCTTTTCGAAAAAAAAAACTAATTTTAAAACCGAGTAAAATTGATTTGTATACTAGCAACTCCAACATACTCCTACCCGTTACTTTTTCGGACTAACAGCGATTCGATATATTGATTTTAAAGCACTGAAAAGAGAAAGAAATAGCAAAATTAGATATAGGTATTGATTAAAATGTAAATAAATAGAAAAGGAATTTTTAAATTCGGGTGTATTTCGTCGCCTTAATCCAATATATTGTATGTCACAAAATGTGAATGTTACAACAGAACAATTTTTTCTTTTACAAATAAATAGAAGGTTCATATTTTACAATATATTTACTAAACGGTAAGAGGAAAATCACTGCAGATATAGGTAGTTACAATATTTCTATTTGATATTAAACACAAAAATTTGCATTTATTAGTGCCTCTAAAACGACATGCGCAAATTTTAAATTATTCAGATATGCTAAATTTGGTTATACGGGGTGTTGTTTTTGAAGCAAAAAGAAATGGTCAAATTTTGTTAGGCCGAACATGGACTCTAATTATTATTTTTATGTCATTATTTTTGTTATATTGAGATGAAACTATCTGTCAAATTTTAATTTTTTATACCGAGTGATTGTTGAGTTTCGGCCAAAAACAAATTCAGACGAAATTCATAAAACTATCTATCTAGGTACTGAGATGTGATAGACCTACTAACAGTGGTTGATTTCGAATTATCCAAGTGTCTCACACCTATAGTTAACGTATGTACATTACATTCCGAAACCCCTGTATAATTTATTTATGAAGTTTATGTAATTAACGGTCCATAGAGCAATGGTACAGCATCTTGGTTTTAAAATATTACGATCTGACTCAGCTTCATTTCTTTTTTGCAATAACTTTAATGTTTTTAGATATGTATACATAAAAATTTGGAAATAGAGGTTTTTAGGCACGAAAAATCATAATCTATATTTATATCAAAGTTATGTTTTTTTAATAGGAACCTCCTATATATTATTCCTAGGTCAATTTTAATGTGATTTTATGTATCACACATGATATCTAAAATAAGTCGTTAAGCAGCAATTCATTATTTTTTCAAAAAGTAGATGTCTAGTAAAAATTGAATATTGCAGTTATTATAAAACTTAGAAGGCCGTGACTCTACAGTGTTACTAAGCATGAAATGTACTAAAATTTGTCAGACGATCAAAGTCAAACCCTTTTTGTGTTTAAAGTAATCGCTACGCCAATTTTCAAAATTTCAATTCAAGGTAACTTGATTATTTTAAATGGGACTGCCAATTTTTTTTCATTTCATTACATGCAGAATTCGATTACCTTTCTAATGATATAAAAATATGTTGATATTTATCTTTTTCAGATTTCTTTTTATTTAGAAAAAACGTAATAATTCACAGTATTTTTTAATTTTTAAAACCTTTTAATTAGTAGGCTGTGAAAATAAAGTAAATCTGTCACTTTTTGTGACATTAGAAATTAGTTATTAAAATTCTTTCTAGTTTTGCTTAAGTCGTTCTAAATTTAAGTGATAATAATGGCACATATTTCCCAAAATGAATTAATTGATTTGATTTTCATTCTCGAAAAATGCTCTAGAAATCCGTTTTTAGCAAGTCGTGTTTACAAAGAAAGATATCCTAAACGAGAACGTCATCCAAGAGAAGAATCATTTAGAAATGTGTTGGACAGGTTTATTGCAACAGGAAATGTTTCTTATATCCAAAAACAAGAAAGAACTAAATTTGTTATAAATGAAGAAAATGAAACTAATTTTTTAACTGCAGTGGTAGAAAACCAGGGGCGTAGCTACCGCCGTATCTGCCGTATCAATTATACGGGCCCCCCGCGTCACAGGGGCCCCCAACGTGCGTAAGCAAAAATTATTAAAAACTTTTCACCCAATTTTTTTTTTTTTTCAGAAATGACAAAAGCCACAAAAAGCTATTTCTTTTTTTCCCGCGTAAAGCGTGCGTTCAAAAGTTGGCAACACCCTACATCAGTTATCGCCGGCTGCGGGATTTTCCCGCTTAAGTCATTTACTTCAACGGGGGAATCCCACAATAATCGATGTACATACAATACGATGATAAACCATGGAGAACAGTGTTTATTGATGCGTTTTATTTAATTGTGCATTACATTGTAATACAATGCAAACAATTGTTCTTCTGGTTTCGTAGTATTAGTAACGATTTGTAAAAAACAATGAGTGGAAGGAAAAGAGATTATCCCAGCGGAGCTACGAAAAGAAAAAATAAACAGGAAAGGGAGGAGGTTATAAAAAAAATGCCCAAAATATCTTCATTTTTTCAGACATCAGCTCTTGTGAGTGATTTAGATTGCAAAGGTAAGTACTACCCAACCCATTTATCTTATTTACATGTAGCGAAGAGTGAATTTTGTTATTTTAGGGATCCGTACCTCAAAACGAAAAAAAAAACGGAACTCTTACTTACTTATAGGATCAATTTGTTGTCTGTTTGTCTATCAGTTCGTATCGTAAATTACGTGTTCAGACGTATGCGAGCTCGGGTTCTGTTTGTATGGTATGGCCACACGCCACGTTCGGATCGCACGCGGGTGTAACGCATGGGCTGTGCGTAGGTGATTTTGTATAACACGCGCACAACCCGCGTAGAACCTGCATACGTCTGAACACTCTAACCGTAACCTTACGTAATTTATTTAACATATATTTTTGAAATTTATCAAAACATTCGATTTTATTTTTTAACAATTATATTTTCAGATTCTTCTGAAGCACATTCTTCATCAGATGTCCATCCGGAAATAGAAGAAACCCAAGCACATTCTCCATCGGATGTCCATCCGGAAATAGAAGAAACTCAAATCGACGATTCTGAGATATCTGAAGATTGTAATATAGTTTCATCAGATAGAGGAAATTTTGGTGACAGTCCAACTGAATGCGAAAGAAAAATAATTTTTAAATTGGGTCCATTTAAACCACAAGGACCGTTTCCAAAAGATTTAGAAAGTAACCAATCTTTTTCGGTCTATTATTATTCATATATCAATAAGGCAGGCATAAAAATTCCAAGATCATAGTTATGTTATTCTAATGTCTTAAACAAACCGTATTGCCACTTCTGTTGGTTATTAGCAGATCGTCAAAGCAAATCATACTCCTCTGCATGGGTTAACGGTGTTTCCATTAGAAGCAATTTTACGCAAACTATACTTGACCATGAAAAGTCACAGCAGCATATTAATGCAACCCTATCTTATAATAATTGGTCACAAGGAAATACCATCGATACTCTATTGCAAAGTGAAATCAATAGTAAAATTACATTGTCGAGAGATGTATTGCATCGTATAATTAATGTTATAATTACTTTAGCATCTTGCAATCTACCTTTAAGAGGCCATGATTCTGATTCTGGAAATTTTATGGCAATTTTACGTTTGCTATCTAATTATGATGCAACTTTAAAAGAACTTCTTCTAAAACCAAAAGGCAAAATAAATTATTTAAGCCCGATGATTCAAAATGAAATTATTAATTTGCTTGGTACCGCAGTTAGGAACATTATTATCTCAGAAATTAAAAAAGCTCCATTTCTGACAATAATTCTAGATACAACACAAGACTTGTCAAAAATTGACCAACTTTCTATAGTTTTTCGATACATCTCGATTACAGAAAATGATGATAATGTGCCTAAAGAATAAAAAATCTGTGAGTCCTTTTTGGGGTTTACAGCAGTATCCGATTGCAGAGCTGAAGGACTTAAAACTGAAATTTTAAATACGATTAAAGAATATGGAATTGATTTGACTTAATGTAGAGGACAGGGTTACGATGGAGCAAATGTTATGTCAGGTGTTTATGGAGGATTACAAGCCCTAATAAAAGAGCATGCCCCGAATGCCTATTATGTTCATTGTGCAGCGCACACATTAAATTTAGTTTTAAACGATGCTGCGAAACATGTTCGTGAAGTGTCGACTTTTTTCGATAATTTAGAAAAAATATATAATTATTTTGGCAATAGTATACAACGCTGGGCAATGTTAAGTGACGATTCATCTGAAAAATATTTAATTACCCTTAAAAAGGTATGTCCGACCAGATGGTCTTCAAGGAACGACGCTTTATTAGCGGTAAAGAAAAATTATTTATTAATCATGAAAACTTTGTATCAACTAAATTTAATTTCGAAAAAAAAAGATGAACGTGAAGAATGTAAAAATATAATTAACATTTTAGAGAGTTATGATTTCTTAGTGCTTGTCACATTTTTTTTCTTCACTATTTGAAATCATTAATCCTGTTTCTAAAGCTCTACAGCATGAAAATAATGACTTACAGAAAACTACTATTTTATTAAGTAATCTTTTGAATAGACTGCGAATTAAGAGATCAAAATTCATTCAATAGTTTGCTAAATGAGTCCAAAGATTTAGCAAAAGAGTAGAGGGTAACAACTGTTTTTAAAAATAAAAGGCGAAAGATAACGAAGCGTTTTTTTGATGAGTTATCACAAGATGAGAGAATTTCAGACCCGGAATCCTATTTCAAAGTCAATGTCTACTATTGCTGTTTAGATATATTAATTTATCAAACTAAAAAAAGATTTCAGAGCCTTTACGACCTGAGTAGTATGTTCGAAATATTACAACCTAAGAAACTCCTGTCTTCTTCAAACGAAGAGATATTAAACGCTTTCGGAAAACTGTCGGCTAAATACTGTAAAGACATCTCAGTTAATCTTTATGACCAATTAAAGGCTCTAAAAACTTGTTTAAAATCTGAAATTCAAAAAATTCATTCCATTAAGAATTTCATTGAATTATTGCTGATAAAATTCAATAGTCTTGCATCCAGTTTTCCGGAGGTAATAACAGCATGCTTTTTATTCTTGACCCTTCCAGTTAAACCGCAACTGCTGAAAGAAGTTTTTCAAAATTAAAACTGATAAAAAATTACCTAAGAACTTCGATGGGACAGGAACGCCTATCAGACCTGTCACTATTGTCCATAGAGGCAGAAACTTTAGAAAAACTAAAGTCATCATCAGCTATAAATGATTTAATAAATCAGTTTGCCGAAAAAAAGGCAAGGAGAGTGTATATTTAATTTGAATTGCTTGTAAAAATTTTAGAAAAAGTGACAATAATGAATAAATATTTCTTTTAATTTTATGCAAACATTTTTTTTTCTTTTGTGAGAAATCTTTACCCTTCCTAAGGGCCCCCAAACAAATTTTTATACAGGGCCCCGCCAAAGCACGCTACGCTTCTGTAGAAAACCCTCAGACTAGTACTCGCCAACTTGAAAGAGATTTTCAAATAAGCCGAACCTCTATCAGAAGAATAATAAATAAAAATAAACCTTATCATATTCAACTTCACCAAGAGCTCAAAGAAACACTGAATAAATTTTTGCAATAGGGCAGAAGAAAAATTAAATAAAAATGAATATTTAAAAAAAAAATTGTTTACAGATGACTGTACCTTTCACCGAAATTGTTATATTAATCGGCACAATTTTCATTATTATTCAGATGAAAACATTCACTATTTCAGAATCAATAGACAGGAGAAATGGTCGGTTAATGTTTGGGCAGGCATAATAGACACATATGTTATTGGTCGTTTCTTTTGTGATGGTGTTTTAAATTCAGAAACTTATTTAAATTTTTTAAATAACCATTTATTTGATCTCCTTGAAGATGTACCACTTGCTCAAATTAGAGATAGGTATGTACTTTTAACAAGATGGAACACCTCCGTGTTGTAAGCGCATGGCTCAACAATACATTTAATGGAAGGTGGATTGCAAGGGATCGACCCTTGCAATGGCCAGCTAGATCTCCAGATATTACTCCAATAGACTTTTTTATGGGGTTATATCAAAGAAAAAATATATGCGAAACAACCAACCACATCTAGGTAGCTATTCTTAAAATCGAGGGAATAGAAAACCGGTTTTGCCTCTTTATATGTAACGCGCAAAATTTGTATTTTTGTCTCATTCTTCCCTTAAAATTTCTACTCCCTGAGATTCAAGAATAGATACCCTGAAAACATGAAAAACAGGATTAGAAACGCTTTTGAAGAAATTACCCAGAAATATTTGGATAGGGTTAAAATTTCTTTTCGTCGAAGAATCCAAGTTTGTTAACATTTTGAACATTTATTAAAATAATTGCTTTTTTTATTTTGCTTGTGGTGTTATTTATTTTTTTTGTTTTCTTTTTTAACTTATTAAATGTTTTTTAATTGAAATTGCTATTTGTAATTTTTAACGGTCTACTAATTTCAAAGAGATTAGAAAAATTGAAAAATTCTGTGAAATAAAAGATTTTTTTAAATAAACATATTTTTATATCATTAGAAAGGTAATCGAATTCTGCATGTAATGAAATGAAAAAAATTTGGTAGTCCCATTTAAAATAATCAAGTTACCTTGGATTGAAATTTTGCAAATTGGCATAGCGATTACTTTAAACACAAAAAGGGTTTAACTTTGATCGTCTGGCAAATGTTAGTGCATTTCATGCTTAGCAACACTGTGGAGTCACGGCCTTCTAAGTTTTATAATAACTTCAATATTCAATTTTTAATAGACATCTACTTTTTGAAAAAATAATGAATTGCTGTTTAACGACTCATTTTAGATACATAAAGTCACACTAAAATTGACCAAGAAATCTAAATATGCAATAATATACAGAAGGTTCCTATTAAAAAATACATAACTTTGATATAAATCACTCTGTAGAACAATTGGAATTTCATCGAAAATATTTTTAGGTTGTAGCCTCAAAGGTCCTATACCATGCTCCAAAAATTAATTTTAAAAATGTACCTTAATAAATCTGCAATTTTCCACCCACTCACTAATAGCCCACCCTGTATGAATGCTTCGATGAGAATGGAGAACATATCGAACATTTAATGTGACAAAATTAAAGTTATAATATTATTTAGCTCATTTTTACTTTCCTATCTGTATACAGATATAAGGAAAGTATAGGAATCATGATTTTTTTCGACCTCGAGTTTTCGACGGATTTTTACGTTTTGAGGTCCCCTGAATCCGTTTTGACTATTTTCGCGATGATGTCTGTGTGTGTGTGTGTGTGTGTCTGTGTGTGTGTGTGTGTGTGTGTCTGTATAACGCATAACTCATGAACCGATACACAGAAAAACACCAAATTTTAAACTTAAGCTTTGTTTCAGCGTCCAATGAGCTGATTAGATTTTGGGCAGTGTCGGAACATCTGGGGGGGTACTTTATAGGTGGTCATTTTTATATTTTATGGAATATATCTGTTATTTACGTTTGGAGAAGAAAATTCTTCAAATAAAAGTTACTTCTAATATAATTATCTATAATTTTTGTTTTATGCAAAATTTTCCTAAAATGGTCCGTATTCGAGAAATTTGACAAAATGTAAAAAACATAATTTTTTATAAAAATTGTTCAAATAAAAGTTGTTTATAATATAATTCTCTATAATTTTTGTTCTATACCTAATTTCTCTAAAATGGACCGTATTCGAGATATTTGAGAAAATGTGTAAATTTCGAAATTTGAAGAAAACTCAAAAACGGATAGAGGAAAAAACATTAAATTTTAAACTTAAGGTTTATTTCGGCCTGACGTGAAATGATTAGATTTTGGACAAAGTTGGAACATCTGGGGGGGTACTTTATGGGAGGCCGTTTTTATATTTTATGGAATATATCTGTTATTTATGTTTGGAGAAGAAAATTGTTCAAATAAAAGTTACTTCTAATATTATTATCTATAATTTTTGTTTTATGTCAAAATTTCCTGAAATGGTCCGTATTCGAGAAATTTGACAAAATGTGCAAAATTCTGATTTTTATGAAAATTGTTGAACTAAAAGTTGTTTGCGATATCGATTTCTATAATTTTTGTTTATACATGATTTTTCTAAAATGGTCCGTAATGGAAAAGTGCTAAATTTAAATTTTTCTGTATTTTCGTTTTCAATGAATATCTATAGAAAAATGTTTCGAGGTAGATGTATGTGTAAAATGTATATATTTAGTATATCCTCTAAACATTTATAGAGATGCTGCAATAGGTTGTACAAAATAATCGGAAAATGCCTATAATAATAGATAGGAAAGTCATGTGTTGGACACATCAGATTTTTTACTTTCCTATCTGTATACAGATATAAGGAAAGTATAGGAATCATGATTTTTTTCGACCTCGAGTTTTCGACGGATTTTTACGTTTTGAGGTCCCCTGAATCCGTTTTGACTATTTTCGCGATGATGTCTGTGTGTGTGTGTGTGTGTGTGTGTCTGTGTGTCTGTGTGTCTGTGTGTCTGTGTGTCTGTGTGTCTGTGTGTCTGTGTGTCTGTGTGTCTGTGTGTCTGTGTGTGTGTGTGTGTGTGTGTGTGTGTGTGTGTGTGTGTGTGTGTGTGTCTGTATAACGCATAACTCATGAACCGATAAACAGAAAAACACCAAATTTTAAACTTAAGCTTTGTTTCAGCGTCTAATGAGCTGATTAGATTTTGGGCAGAGTCGGAACATTTGGGGGGGTACTTTATAGGTGGTCATTTTTATATTTTATGGAATATATCTGTTATTTACGTTTGGAGAAGAAAATTCTTTAAATAAAAGTTACTTCTAATATTATTATCTATAATTTTTGTCCTATACAAAATTTTCCTAAAATGGTCCGTATTCGAGAAATTTGACAAAATGTAAAAAAAATATTTTTTTATTAAAATTGTTCAAATAAAAGTTGTTTGTAATATAATTCTCTATAATTTTTATTCTTTACATAATTTCTCTAAAATGGACCGTATTCGAGATATTTGAGAAAATGTGTAAATTTCGAATTTTGAAGAAAACTCAAAAACGGATAAAGAAAAAAACATTAAATTTTAAACTTAAGGTTTATTTCGGCCTGACGTGAAATGATTAGATTTTGGACAAAGTCGGAACATCTGGGGGGGTACTTTATATGAGGCCGTTTTTATATTTTATGAAATATATCTGTTATTTATGTTTGGAGAGGAAAATTGTTCAAATAAAAGTTACTTCTAATATTATTATCTGTAATTTTTGTTTTATGTAAAAATTTCCTGAAATGGTCCGTATTCGAGAAATTTGACAAAATGTGCAAAATTCTGATTTTTATTATGAAAGTTTTTGAAATAAAAGTTGTTTGCGATATCGATCTCTATAATTTTTGTTTATACATGATTTTTCTAAAATGGACCGTAATGAAAAAATTGTAGGAAATTAAAATTTTTCAGTATTTTCGTTTTCCATGAATATCTATAGAAAAATGTTTCGAGGTAGATGTATGTGGACAATGTATATATTTAGTTTATCCTCTAAACATTTATATAACTAGATAGGAAAGTCATGTGTTGGACACATCAGATTTTTTAATTTGTTTTCTAAATGTGTTCAATAATAATCATGCAGCTGATCCCTAAAATGCGATTATATCGTAAACCTTTAAGTTTTAAGGTTAATAACAAGTATACTTTTCTTCTATTAAAATAACGTAGCTTTAATATTCTTTTACAAAAATACCGCTAACTTAAACAGCAAAAAAATTTAGGGCACATTTATGCCACAAATGTAGCCTATGTAGCGCCCTCTACAAATTACATCGAAGAAGGTACCAGATTATGATTTTTCGTGTCCAAAAACCTTTATATCCAAATTTTTATATATACACATCCAAAAACGTTAAAGTTATTGCAAAAAATAAATCTTAAAATTTAACCTTTAACACCCTGTATATTCCTTATTAGCAACATTTTATTAAAGCAAGTTGATTTAAATCGTAATATTTTAAAGTGAGGAATCTACCATACTTCTATGTAGAATTACTTAAGGATCACCCTGTATATGTATGTATACTGATTTGGACTGCTACATTGTCATAGAGAAAAGTATTTTTTTATCAATTTCCCATGTAATTTCTGTATATTTATCTACCTATCTACTACTCAAAGCAAAACCATCAAAAAACATTATATTATTTAGTTTGAATCTCAATTTATAGTAAAATACAAAACAAAAAAATGTCACATCATAGGTATATGTATGTTATTAGAGAAGCAATACCTAGGTATAAAAAAAATATGTAAAAAATAACATTCCAGTAAATCTTACCTTTCACCTGCAATGGATTTAGTTTTTAGTCTTAGAACACATTAAATTTATAATATATTAATTAATTATTACGAATTAAAAACACCTCGAAATCTTTAATTACCATAAAAATAATTATAACCTCACTTATTAAATACACAATTTCTACACGACATACAATAGATACATAGATTTCTAACAAAAGCAGAAATTTCGTTTCTGCGAGTTGACAAACAAGGACTACTAGTTTCGACAAGAAAATATTTTGCTTCGATAAATAATTATATCAAAATGACGTTCTAGTATTTTAGAAATGGAAATGTAAAGTTAATAAAAACATTAAAATTAAATTTTAATTCATAATTTACCCAATGCAGTTACCAAATCAACCCGGTTTTGAAGGTTATATTAATATAATATAGAAAATAAGTTAGATACATACCTACCTCTGGAAAACTTTTGTTGTCAAGATAAAACACACTATTCAATACACAATAAATATTATAGTTTTTTAGCTTATATATTATTTCACAAATAGAAGCACACAGCAGCCATTAAATAAAAAAGAAAGAAATTTGTCATTATGCGAAATGACATATTTTGAAGATGTGCGATGTACCTACTGCACGGCATGGTAGATAAAATGAACTCAAATAATTAGGTAATGTTTAATGTGACGGTGTCGATATAATAAGCGATTTATAGGTATCTTATGGTAGGATTCTAGGAAATATCCTATAATTTACAGAATCTGTAAGATATAATAATGTAATTTTTTACAGATTTTGGCTTACAGATTTTATAGATTGTCTCAGAATCGACCCATTAATGTGGTTAAAAATGCATGTTCTTACGCCATAATATTGTTAATAATGAAATAATTAAACAGGGAGGATAAATAAGAAAAAATAATACAGGGGACCTACGTAATTTGATACTATGAACGGTTTATATCTACATTTAGAATAATTGTAATCCGTTGTAGTTATGGTATATAAAACTTATAATATATACCTATAGGCAAATTAAAATAAATAATGCTGATTAGATTGGTCATAAGGAGGAGGGGAAGTTTTTCATTGCTATATAAACTATGTACAAGCATTTTTCTTATTTGTTCGAGAATGACAGAAAAGTATAAGAAGGAAATATTTTTTATTAAAAATTCTATTTTTTTATTCACTCGGTTTCCTTTTAAAGAATATGAAAATTTAATCTACTATATACAATGTGATGCAACAAGTCGCGCACTATAATATGAAAAACTTTTTTATTGTTGATTTCTCAGAAAACTTTAGTATATTAAAATGTTTGTACCATATACGTGGGAAGTCATAAAAATATAAGTATATTAAATGTTTTTTTTTAACAATTTTAGAGATTCTTGGTGCATACTTTTTTAATACCTTGTAAATACAATCTAGGTCTCGAATTAATTTTAGAAGAAGAAGTACGCAGTGAATCTGCAAGAAATCTACGAAAAGTCAAACTACCAAAAAGCAATATTTCAAGAAGCGAGAAGGCAGCTATCTGTATCTGTAACGTGTGGAGGATGGGTTACCTCCACGGCACTTAGGCCTCATTAGGCCCATTGTTCATCCTCCTAAGATGATAGGTACCTCCTAGCTCGTAAGCCAGCCTACAGATTTAATGTAGGTAGTTGACAACGTCACCAAGAGGTGCTTCTGTTATATCGGCCGATGTTAGCCGATATTCACCGAACATGAATCTTCTAATAAATGAGAGTGTCGAGCAATCGTAAAGGATATGTTCGATGGTCTCATCTTCCTGTTTGCACCCTCTGCAAAGTACGGATTCTGACAGCCCCATGATATGGAGATGCTTCCGTACTTGGCAATGACCAGTCACAATGCCTGTGACTAGGCACAGATTCTGTCTAGTCATAGTTAAGTATTTGTTTGCTGCTTTGTTTTCAGGATAACTTAAAAGCTCCCTGGCAACTTTGCAGTTTCTTGTTTTATCCCATTTTTCTTTGAATTTCACAAGGGAATGTTCTTTAATTAGGTCTGTCACTACCGATTTTGTCAGGCCAATAGAAGGGCCAGGTCCAAAAAGTATTTGGTTGGCTGCTTTCTTGGCTAGTGAATCAGCAAGACGATTACCTTTCGATGTGGCGTGACCTTTGATCCATCTTAAGATGACCACATTGTTGATGGATACTTCGGCTAAAGCTTCGTTACATTCTAGTACTAACCCTAAGTAAATTCGTGGTCTGTTCAGGGCGAGTAGTGCTTGTCTGCTATTTGTATAGATGAGCATGTTCCTTCCAGTGATATTGTTACTGGTTATTTCTTTTGTTGCTATGAGAATCCCCGTAAGCTCTGTTGCAGGAGAAGGCAGCTATAAGAAGTCTCAATAAAGATGAAAACATCATAATTCTACACGCCGATAAAGGAAATGCAACAGTCGTCATGAACAAATAAGACTACAGGAACAAGCAATCTGATCAATTAAGACACGTACAGGAAATTGTCAAAATATCCAACACAGAAGATTTTAAGAAAAACCACTAAATGATTAAAAGAATCGTCCCTACTACCGGAGACAAAAAAGAAAATCTGCACCACTGAAGCTCTACCATCAAGACTATATGGATTACCAAAATTTTACAAACATAATGTACCACTACGACCACTATCAAGTGACATAGTATCACCAACTTACAACTTGAACAAACATCTGGCAGAAATTCTGCAAACACACGTGGGCAAGACAAAAACCTAAGTGCGAGACTCTACACAGTTCATCGAACTCTTAAAGAGTATCAGCTTAGAGCTTAACGATATCCTAAGCAGCTTTGATATTAGCTCTTTATATATAAATGTGCCACTTGAAGAAGTAATCAGCTACATAGGTGAGTTCTTTCTAGAGCTCATATCATCATATTTCTAGTGGAATCACACATTCTATAGACAAATTGACGTAGTCGGCATGGGCAGTCCACTCAGCCCAGTTGTAGCAAATTTTTACATGGACAAATTTGAAGAAAGAGCTATTAGCACTGCTGAAAAAGAACCAGGGTATTGGCTGAAGTATGTAGATGACACATTTGTAATCTGGAGCCACAGGAGAAAAGATTGCCAGAATTTCCTGAATCATCTGAACAGTTTCAGTTCACCATGGAAATAGAAGAAAACCGACAAACTCTTTTTCTAGTCGAGAAGACAATAAACTAGGCCACAGAGTACACAGAAAGAAGACACGCTAATCGATACCTACAACCATCATCAACAAAAGAAGCGCACAGTTACCAACATCTTAGTGTTAAGGATCTGTGAACCAAGGTAGCCGTTTTCCATTAAAGTAAAAGGTAGGGAGACGCTGTCACGTGGTCCAAGACGGGTTCACTTCCGCCATATTGTGTTCACGAATCCTTCAAACAGTCAATCGTTGTTTAATCAACGTTTTTTTGTATTTTTATGTCATGGGTACTAAATTACTTATTTTATTAAAAACGTACGACTGAAATTCCAATAAAAACTAGATCTTATATATCAAAACGAAATTTCTGATTTATCGTTTGCGTTTTTTGTTAAAATAAAAACAAATAGTAAAGAAATAAAATAAGAAATCAATTTAGGCAAAAGTTCATTGTGGTTTCTATACAATTTGGTTGCTTTTAAAATGATTTATTCCATTCCAGAACGAATTGAAATTGTAAAACTTTATTTTCAAAATAATAGTTGCACTAGGCCTACCTTCTTGATTGTTTGATAACAATTATCCCAATAAAAATGTGAATCATTCGTATATTACCAAAAGAGTCCAAAAGTTTCCGATACTGGGTCTGTCTGTAATAAGAAAATTCAGAAGCAGTGAGTCGTCAAAAATGAAGCTGTGGAAGTCGCTGTTTTAGGACATGTTGAATTGGATCATACGCAAAGTACTCGTCAACTAGCTAAAGTCTCGGGTGTTTCTTGTTTATCTATAATATAGATTCTAAAAGCTCAAAAATTTCATTTCTACAAAACTAGATTAGTACAAGAGCTGAACGAAGATGATCCTGATAGAAGTCTGTAGTTTTGTGAAGAAATGAGCCAGTGTTTAATTGCAGATCCTGACTTATTATTTAATATTTGTTTTTCCGATGAGTGTACATTTCATTTGAATGGAGCTTTCAATAGGCATAATTGCCGTTACTGGAATGACAGTAACCTACATTTATTTCGTTAGTATCATACCTAACACCCTGAAAAAATAAATGTCTGGTGTGGCATATTAGGTAACCCATATTGTAGGACCACTTTTCATTTCTGGAAATTTAACTGGTAAAATGTACCTAAACATGCTTAAAAATGAAGTTGACCCTCTTATAACAGAAATATTAAAAAATTACCCAAATCATGATGTTAATCAGTTTCATTTCCATCAAAATGGAGCATTGTGTTGGTGCTGTAAGAGAATTTTAAAATAACCTGGACTCTGGACAGTTGATTGGAAGGAGAGGCACAATTGAATGGCCTGCAAGGTCACCGGATTTATCGCCTCTGGACTATTTTCTTTGGGAAAAATAAATGTTTTGGTACAAAGCCTAATTCCATAGAAGATCTTCGCCAACGGATAATAGCTGAGTACAGGAGAATAACACCTAAAATTCTACTAAATGTTCGCATTTCTGTTTCTAAGTACATAATTTTCACCTTCAAGAGGGCGCTAATATTGGAATTTCACGCAACAATATTGGCATTACTGAATTTCTTATAAAATTACTTTTTTAAAAATATGCCACACTTAGTACTTTCCCTATCTAAATTCTAGGGGTTGTTCACCCCACTGCTCGAAAGTTGAAGTGTCAAAGTTGCAATTTGGAAAAAATGTGTCCCCTCCAAACAAAAATCGACGTATCCGATCATTTCTTCTTTAAATCTGAGGGAATCAAAAAAGGGGGTTGGATACTTTTTATTAGACCACATTGTATTTTACGGAAATTACTTTGACTCATTAGAATGATTTAATAAGGAAATGTACTTCATTTCTTAATCAAGAATATTTATAAGGAGTAGTAAAAAGACCACGCCTAAATGGTGCACCACAGATTTCCGACTCTGATTATCAAATTCACAATCTAACCCCGATAAATAATCCCGATAACAAATCTCTTAATAATTAAGCAAATGTAATACCCTCTAGGGTATGTCAAGTTCAAAAAGACTGTCTGAAACCATCACAGATTTCGTGACACCTTGTGTTTTATGTATTTAATACTTAATAATTGATATTCGCTAATTTGGGCGAGTACAAGAGATTGACATTTCAAACTCCCTCTCGCGACGTCCGCAACCGGTTAGGGGCGTATTGGCGCATTTCGCATTTGTCTTTTGTAAATGTAAAATTAGCATTATTTGCATATCTTTTTAGATGTTTTCAGAACTATATAGATTATGATTTTTGATTATTCCACGAAAATTTTCTCTTATTGTGGGTTCTTTTACCTAGGAGTTTTCTTAGAATTTAATAAAAGTGCAGTGATTTAAGTTTTGCATAAGTTATTATACCAGGTCTTCAACAATACCCGAAACCCACGTGATCAAAACGTCATGACAGCGATTGGTGAAAATAATAGTAAAAATCCCTAGATGTTGGCCAGTGCTGTAGGTGTTTTAAATAAAATAAAAATAAAATTATTCTTCTTTTTTTTTTCATGGTCTGTAACCTTAAGAACAAAATACAGTGAGATATAACAAAAAAAAATCATATTATTAAATTAATGGTGCTTTACATTATTATATTTTTATGTTAGAATTCCATTTAGGCCAATATAAAATCTTATCTTTAAATTTTTTTATGTAATCACTATTGAATTCAATACCTCTCTTATTAAAAGAAGAATAATTCGATACCTAACCTAAGATCACCGTATCTTAAGATTCTTGACTGTTTTTTTTTTTGTTTTTAATGTTTATTTAACCCTCGGTACTTTATCTCGATGCTCCGTCCGTACACTTCTTTATCTTCAAGTTTGGAAGTAATACCAATACCGCTGGTATAAATTCAGTTAGTTTCCACCACATTCAATATGGTCGAGGTACTTCTGCAAGTGAAGTTCAGTCTATACCCATCAAAAGACTATGTCCCAGCGTGTGCTGTAACAGTTTAATATTTGTTTTTTTTTTGCGATAGGATCTTGAAGTAGTGGTATTTTTAAATTACATATGGTATTGTATTGGCATGGTATTTTATTTTTACAAAGAAATGCTTCCACCTCTCGCCCTTTGAGCGAGATACAATTAGAACACTTTGTTCCTGAATCTTTAAAGGATATAATAAACATGAATTATTTTTCGGTGAAAATTCTGATAAGAATTTTAATTATGTTGAAATTCAAACTGAAGCCGAAATTGAGCAAAGTAGCGAAGAGAAAACTGAAGAAAGACCTCCAAAGACTAAGAGGTTGCCAGTCGTAAAAAGAAAAAGTGGATACAAGTGAAGTTTACCCGAAAATCTTGGATTTGTTTACCAATTTTGTATATAGATTAATTAACTAATTACGTTTATTTAGATTAAATTTAATATATTCGTTTGTGATACAAATTGTCTTTTACCTTTTTAAGTCAATAAAATAGCATTTTAGCCATCAGTTTTTTGGTACATATGTTTATTGTGATCTAAGTTACCATAAAAAAATTGTTATGAGTTTTAAGTTCAATTGTTGTGTATAAATAAGCATGGGGCATCATATATCCCAGTGCGTGTAGCGGAATGGGACAGCTCCCTATTTTATTAAAAGAGCTGAATTTAGAATTATTATTATTCAATAATTGAAATTTTGAGGGACAAATTCTTGATAAAAATTAAGTGTGGGAACGGAGGGTTAAAAAATGTTATGCATAAAGAACACAATTACAAATTATTTATTTTAGCTTGATGGCAACTGGTATATTATCTTAACTACGGCTGACTGTTTAAATTACTACAGTATTGGTTAGAATAAGTCATAGTAATCTTATTTTGGTTAAACATGTGATAATCGCTTTGAATGTTTTCGTTTATGTAGTAGAATTATTAAATCTTACAAATAGATCAACTTGATAGATATAAAAAGTACCTACAGATCATACATTTAGCTTGTTGCACGTTTAGAAATTAGAAATCAATTTAAAATTTACTTCAAGAGATGGAATTGTACATGGGCAATGGGACACAATAAACAAATACAATTTTTAATTTGTTTTTATTTAATTTAAATTAGTAGGTATCTATAAAATTGAAAATTAATTTAGAATATGCTAATTTTTCATGTTAAATTTGTTTTTGTTCATTTAAAATATATATATAAAAAATGTAACAAAAAGTCATATTGATATAAACAAAAAAAAAATCCAGTTCTGAACAGAATTGATCACATCAACTTCAATAATTTATTTTAAAGGATAATTTGATGTTGTACAAAGAATATACATTTACAGTAAGTGTTCAAAATGTTCACCACCAGCTTCTATGCAAGCATTAACTCTTCTTTTCATGTTTTCGAACACATTATGCAGTTGCTTCTCAGTTACACTTTCAATTTCATTAACTATAGCTTGCTCCAATTCATTCACATCATGCAAACGATTTCTGAATACTTTATTTTTTACATGACCAAATAAAAAGTAGTCAGGAGGTGTGAGGTCTGGAGATCTTGGAGGCCATAATCCTTTACTAATAATTCGGTCATCAAAATATTCTTCTATTAGGTCAATAGTAGCTCTAACTGTATGAGCTGTTGCTCCATCTTGTTGAAAGTAACCCAATTGTAACTCGTCATCCTGTAGCTGTTCAACAAATTCAAGAAAAATATTTCGATAACGTTGGCCATTAATTGTGTCATAGAAAAATATGGGCCCTATTATTCTTCTTCTTGAAATTGCTATCCAAATACCAACTTTTATGGGATGTAGACTTGTCTCCACAAATGAATGAGGATTTTCAGTTGCCCATGTTCGATAATTTTGACTATTGACATATCCTGATAAGTAAAACCATGCTTCATCAGTAAAAAAAGTTCGATCCAATAAGTTATTGTCATTTAATTGCTCATTGAACCATCGACAGTATTCCATACGTTTAACAAAATCACCAGGAAACAATTGTTGCAGTACTGAAACCTTATAAGGATGCATTGATAGATTTTTTTCAAAATCTTATGGCTAGTTCCTACAGATAAATCTAAAACGATGAAATTAGATTATAAGAGAGTCAAGCTCCCAAACACTGTTCTTACCTGCTTGAGCTGCTAACTTTTTTACTGATTTAGTGGGACTTTGCTCCATGCGAATTCGCACATCTTGAACAACTTCTTCGGTTATTACTGTGGGCCTTCCAGACCCCTTTCCTTTACAATTTTTCGTTTCAAAACGTTGAACAAGAACATGTCTATGATGACGAAAACTATCATATTCTATTTGTACAGCTAGAAAACGTTCCTCAAATTGTTGAATGCAACTCTGAATTGAATATGACCAAGTTCCATCATCAGTTCGAGATCCACTTCTATAATGTGCCATTAAAATAAAAGAATCTTGTTCCGGTGTAAACATTTTGAGCTGAAAATTATATTGTCAATGAACTTGTATAAAAGTAAATAAATTTACACTTACCGGCAAAAAAGAATGAAAGCACTAATGAGCTCTAAAAAGAACTGATTGGTTTATTATTATTTGAGGAAAAATTTAATAAAAGCGTGTTGACAAAATGCAAAATCAATAACCTTTAAATAATATAAATATTATAAATATACCCAAAAACCCAAATGAACGCTAATGATATTTTTGACAGTATTGACAACGATAGTTGACATATAAGGAACCAAATCAGGCCCTTTCGCTGTGTTTTTGATGCTACCAGATCACGTGGGTTTCGGGTACTGTTGAAGACCTGGTATATGTAGGGTACATCTGTGAGATTATGATACAATAAAAGTGAAGAGAAATAAAAATAATTCCATATATAAATGGCTGCAAAAGAATTTTAATATTCTCAATTTAAAACATAGACACAGCAATTACAAAAATAAATTAACATGTCTCATACAAAAGGCTAAATTTGCTTGTTATAAGAATAAAATAGACAATAACTCTAATTGCTATTAATTGTGGAAAATAGTAAAAATGAAAAAAATTCAGACATACAGTTTTAGCTTCCTCCAGAAAAGCCCACTAAAGATGCTATTCAATCAAAATGTATTCCTCACTAAGTGATGTCTATGTATATTCTTAGATTTGTAGAGAGCATTCGATACTGTCAGTCACCCACTCTTACTCAATTCTCTCGAGGACATGACCCCTTTAAAATTGTTTGACAACAGATAATAAAACTAAATGGAGTATCAAGTAATCCTCATTCAATTGAGTATGGTGTTCCGTAAGGTACCGTACTAGGGCCAACATTTCAATATTTATATAAATTCTTAATTCATCTTAACCAGGGAAGGGGCTAGAGGCCTTTTTTCCTCGGACACGTCGATTTTGTTTCGAAGGAGGTCACTTTCCTCTTTTTATTTTTTTTTTATACGAGGGCCACTACTAAAGTTCGCGGAATCAAGTACTCCTTGTATTGCCAGCGTTCTGCGATTATCATATTCGTAAAATTTGACGTTTTTCACCTATCATTCAGTTGACAGTTTGATGTCAAACTGCTCGGTTTCGTTTCAACAAAATTTAACGAGAGTAATATTTGTGTGAAAAATGGAAATTTCGAATAGTGACTTCCGAGTGATGATTTTTTATGATTTTCGATACGGTTTAACACCGCAGCAATGTGTGGAAAAACTTGGTTCATTATTTGGGGATGAAGCTCCAACCAAAACTATGGTTTACAAATGGTTCGCAGAATTCAAGCGTGTAAGACCAACGTTTGATGACGATCTTCGCGAAGGTCGTCCATGTACCTCTGTTGTCGCGAAAAATATTGAAGCTGTGCGTGAAATGAATTTGTCAGATCGGCATGTGACCTATTGTGAGATAGAGACATCCTTAGGCATTGCAGCGAAACAAATACATACGATTTTGCACGATCATTTGCATGTCAGGAAGCTTTGCAGTCGTTGGATTCCACACAATTTGAAAGAAGAACAAAAACAGACACGTGTCAAGTGGTGCAAGGAAATGCTAAACAAATTTGAAGGGGGTCGTTCAAATTCGGTATATAACATCGTAACAGGTGACGAATCTTGGATATATTCATATGAGCCTGAAACTAAACAGCAATCGACTGTATGGGTGTTCCAAAATGAACCTAAACCCACAAAAGTGGTGCGTTCACGAAGCGTTTCGAAAAGAATGATTGCTTGTTTCTTCGGAAAAACGGGTCATGTTACAACTGTTGCATTAGAAGATCCAAAGACAGTTAATTCTGACTGGTATACTTCAATTTGTTTGCCGAAAGTTATCGCTCAAATCAGAAGGAACAACATAAACCGGCGAATCATTCTTCATCATGACAATGCAAGCGCTCACACAGCACGACGAACTGTAGAGTTTTTGACCAGTAACAAAATCCAATTAATAACTCATTGCCCATATTCGCCTGATTTATCGCCCAATGATTTCTTCCTATTTCGACATATCAAAAATAAAATGCGTGGCGAGCGTTTTTTTATCGCCTGAAGCATTTAAATCACTTGTTTTGAAGGTACCTCGCTCAGAATGGCAAAATTGTTTTGAAAATTGGTTTCATCGGATGCAAAATTGTATAGATTTTAAAGTAGAATATTTTGAGAAGCAATAAAGCGATTTACATTGATACACGAATAGAAGGTTTTAAATTAAAACGTGATAAAAAGTGTATCTGACCTATAATAAGGCGATGTTAGTTAATTCTCAGGGGTTGGGTACTTAAGGGGATGATTACAATAAAAAAACTAATCGATTACCTTTTACGTGGCTTTATTTCTGATGAATACTAGGACCGATTGTCTTCTTTTTTATTTTAATCTGCCATGTGGTAGAAATGAGGTAATGTTACAAAATGAAGTTAAATGTCACAAATATTTTATAAAATTATTGTTTTAAAAGCTGAATAATAATGTACAAATTCGAGTAGCTTAATATTTCTCAAAATATATATCACTCGGTTTCAGGTTTAAATGTCCAATAACACAGTCCGGAATCCCGATTAATAAAGCATAGAATGGTTACCTTGTATAGCAGGTTAGGGGATGAGACTAGGTATACCTCCGGTATGAGACCAGTCGATGATTCTCCGTGGCTAGTGTCTGAATCTGGATCGATCGCAAGGGGTTGAGACTAGGGACGTATGAGACCAGTCAATGATTCCCCATGGGTGGTCTGGATGGTGACGTTTACAGAGGAATATAACGTCGGAAGTTATGTACAAATTGTAGAAATAAGAGGAAACATAAAATATAGAAAAAGAAAAGGAGAAAAAGGCCTTTAATGGGGTGTGGCCTCTAAGAATAATAAATTTGCTCAGGGTCTCCTGATCAAAAGTTTTCGGTAGTTTTTCACTTTGCCAGACTAAATCCAACCCTTGGTTGATGAATTTCTATTTAACAGAACAATTCGCAATCTCTTGAATTGAAGAACTTTTAGAAAAATCCACAAAAATGTTGGCACTTGTTCTTGACGAAAGCTCTCACAAGAAGAACAAAATGGCATATTCCCTTTTGATAAGACCCTCCAAATTATTAAATAGTTTGTTAGTTTATAATTGCTAATACTTGAAAAGAGATTAACTTATGTCTAATCTAGTTGGTAGACAAAGACAAAACATTTTATTAAAAGTCTAGTTCTAGTACTTTTCTTAGAACTGGTAGATGAATGAATGATTACTTAATTCATACTACTAATCATTCATTCTAATTGTCATTCATTAAAATCGACTTTTGTGACTTATGACATGTAGATATTATAAAAATGTAAACAAAACTAATTCAATAATTTGGTTACCTTTCGAAATGATTTTAAGTTGTTTTGAATTGTAATAAATAGTAAAAATTGTTTATTATTAAGATACTTATGTCCTCTTTCCTTCTAGATAAATTCTACATGGATTCCCAATTTGAAATCTACATGGATTCTCAAGTTCGAAATAGTAAGGAAATTTTAATGGAAGTAAACAAATGATAAAATATAAAATAATTCACTAAATTTATTGTAAGTAGCATTTATTTTAGGTTTTAGAAATGCAGTTTATGTCCTAAATATATCCTATTAATCCTAAAAATCCTATAATTTCTTTTATCCTGTAACAACATAACGTAATTTGTGTTTTGCTTTACATTTTCCGCGAACTTTGGCAGTGTCACTCGTATTTATCAACCCATATGAAGGGTAATTTTTACCTCTATTATTTGGATAAAGAAAGTTTTAGATCCTGACTAATAAATAATAATTATACATTAAATTTAACTTACTAGAAAAGAAAATTTGATTTTTATAAAGAGTTTTAATGTTAGATAAAGAGTTACTACTGTTATTTTCTTGTTGAACCCCAATTGTGTCATTGTAAATGTTTTTTATGTTGTTAAAGTTGTTGAGGATGGGGTAAAAACTAAAGAAATATGTTACAAATACTTTACTAATACATGTCGTTTTAGTATGACAATTGTAACGGTTGGAACCGTTTTCGTTATTTTGACAAAAACATCTCTACTCATTTAAAGCTAAATTCTGAGCTGATTGGTTATCAACACATAACAGAGTTGATTTGAGGTCAAACTTAACTCTCTGCTTAATCCACGAAACCATAAAGCCTCTTGACCTGCTGATGACATACACATATATTCAGCTTCCGTAGTGGAGAGCGCTACTGTCGGTTGCTTTTTACTATTCCAGGAAATCAGACAACCATTTCGAAGAAAAATATATCCAATCGCCGATCTTCTATCATCTAGATCATTAGCCCAGTCTGCATCACAATAATCGATTATATATGAGTCACTAAGTTTCTCACCTTTAAATTGAAGTTTATAATCAATAGTCCCTTTTAGATATCGAAATATTCGTTTTACAGCAGACCAATGAGCAGCACCAGGATTCTGATTAAATTTACTCCACATACTTTGATTACTATACGGGGCAAGAGAGAGGTCCGACACGCCCAACATAGGGCGCGACCATTTTGAACCCTATGACACAGTTTATAGCTAAAGAATCAGATCGCTCACTCTGCGTCGGCACTTTTTATCTCAATGTTCCAGTTTATACACTGCGCAACTCAGATAATACAATATATGACAACCGCCTATTATAAAACAGCAGTCTTCTGCGTATCCTGAATTTGTATCCCTGGGGTGGATGTTATTTTGGAACTTTCAACTGGTCCGAGTGAGCTAACTGATTCTTTAGCAATAAACTGTGACTCCAAAAATAATATTCACTGACACTGACAGCAGCAAGCAAAATATCAGGTGCGTTGGAAAAGAACTGGCTAAAAATATTAAGCCAAATCCAACCTATCGAGCACCTCGTAATATTCTCTGCAATTCTTTCGTTCTATTTCCAACTTCCGAACGAGAAATTGAAACTATTATTAACGAGTTAAAATCTAATAAAAGTCCTGGTATCGACAATATTAAGGCCGAAATATTAAAAGATATATCTAAATTTATTGTAACACCACTCAATCATTTGATAAACCTGACTTTTGATACTGGTGTATGGCCTAATATATTTAAACAGGCAATAGTTGTCCCCATATATAAAAAAGGAGATGACACAGTGGCAATAAATTATAGACCAATTTCATTAATAACACATTTATCAAAGATTTTTGAAAAAGCTCTTAAAAATAGATTAGTAAATTTCACATCAAAATATGATATAATATCTGATAAACAATATGGTTTTAAAAAACATGTCTCTACGGAAGATGCTATTATCGCACTATCTACCAAAATACTAACTGCTCTAGATGAAAGCAGTCCATGTCTCTGTGTATATCTAGATCTCTCGAAAGCATTTGATACTGTCAGCCACCGTTTACTTTTGGATACTTTAGAAGAAGCAGGTATAAGGGACACATCACTAAAATTATTTGAAAGTTACCTCACAAACCGACAACAAGTTACAAGAGTAAATGGTGTCTACAGTGATCTAGAATCCATATCTTACGGTATCCCACAAGGTACGGTACTCGGTCCTATTCTATTTAATCTTTACATCAACGGATTATTTTCTATCGAGAGTTCAGGGGAAGTTTTGGGATTCGCAGACGACACCTCAATATTTTATAAAGCTAATTCATGGCTAGAACTAAAGCAAAAAGTTGAACAGGACCTTCCAAATCTGAAAAACTGGTTTGACAGTAAGTTACTGACATTAAATGTAGATAAAACCCACTACTTACCATTCAGTAATAATATTATAACAAGACCTCCATTTGACAAAGTAACTTTTACTGCTTCTGGGCAAACACTTACCATTCTCCCTGAAAACAAGATAAAATATCTAGGGGTTTACATGGATTCATATCTCAAATGGAAAGAAAACATAACTTTTGCATGCCAAAAATTAAGAATGATAATATATAAATTTAAAAATATAAGAGATTATCTACAACCAAATCAACTTAAAATATTGTACCATAGCTTAGTAGAAAGTCATTTGAGATATGCCATCATTGTGTGGGGTTGTACTTTACAAACACATTTACAACCACTTGAAGTTCTGCAAAAAAGATTTTTAAAAATAATGCTCAAAAGGCCCTACAGGTATCCTTCTAACTCATTGTTTGTTGAGGCAAATGTTATGAATCTAAAACAATTTTTTTATTATAATATTAATATTAAATTTCATACAAATAAACAACTATTCAACTTACCAGATCATCCATATAGCACAAGAAAAAAACATCTCCATACTGTACCTCGTACTCAAAAATCAGTAGGACAACGATCGTATTTGTATCTAGGTCCAAAATTATATAATACTCTTCCAGTCGACATAAAATGTAATACCTTGTCCATATTTAAAAATAATTTAAAAAAATTTATCAAAAACGAGAAAATGGAGGTAATAAATAATATTCTTTTAATTAACTGATATTTATTTGCGTTTTGTATGGTGAAAGTTTCGATATCTTTTTAATTAAGTGTAGGTATTTTGATTGTGTTTGTCTCCTATATAAAATATTATTATCTAAAATGTATATATATATATATATATATTTTTTTTTCCTGTAATGCATTAATTTTATTTTATATGTATAAATTTGTTTATTTTTTATATTTATATTTGTTCTCAAAACAAGTGCCTTATTGGCACTTATTGAGTATCAATATTTATTTATTATTTGAAATTGTTTTAATCATCCGCTTCTGCTTCCGGAATTGTCGGTTCAGTCGTTCTAACCTGTCAGATTAAAACAAGAAAACCGACAATTCCGAAGCAGAAGCGGATGATTAAAACGCACCTATTAAAAATATTGCGCCAAGATGTAGGCAACACGTAATAAGGGTTCAAAATGGCGGAGTTTTCTATCTCCTTTTAAAAGGCACTCAGAAAGCTGCGCAGTGCGACCATTCTCCGTATTCGCTGTGTGCATTTGGCTTGGAGGGGATAGATTGAGCTATCGCAGCGCCTATGGTGGCAGGAGTCGGCGATTGTCCACATCATCGTAGTAGCGATTATTTTTATTATTGTCAATAATAAATGGATTTCAACACAATTTTTATCTTACATGCAATTCTACAAGATATTCTTTTTTCGTGACAGATGTCTAATGACACCAGCTCGGATAAAAAGGCCAACACCTGACTCTCTGTGCTCTTCGACATTTATGACATGCCCAGCTTCTATCAAATCTTTACCTTTTCTTGGCGTTTCAGGCTGAAAGTTTATGTCATGAGATATTTTCTCAAATCCAGTGTACAAGATGACACTCATGACAAAAATGTAGCATCTAAAAATACAGACAAATTACATTGATTTATGACATTCAAAACGCAGATACTTCGTATGCATAACCTCCAAATATTTTTATGTAATTTACTTACTTTTTGTGTGACAGAAACAATTTTTGTTAGTCTATCAACTAACAGCGAACACAAAACTTGTTGCAACACTTAATTGTTGAAAAAGAATTTTCAAGTTCAACTGTTGAGTGTGAGGTGTATAGCAAGTATGCGGGAATGAATGAGGAGAACTGTCGCTATCCCGTCACCAGAGAGCTCTACCAGTCTTGCACACAGCGAATATTAAAAGAAAATCAAAGTATGTGATTTACTCACACAATTGACAGCATGACAAATATCAGATCTTGAAATTTGTAAAGCCACATACAGTTCATCAAATTTCTAGAGGTGTTCGACGCCCAGACAGAGAACGCGCTACGTGTGACTAAGATAGCTATTGTACAGTCTGCTAAACAAGTTATTTTAAATAGTTTTTAATATTTTTAGGTAATTAAATTTTAAAAGTGTGGAATAGTTTAGGGATTAAATTGGTCTGATTGGACTTTCTTAGAACGTTTTTAAAAGCAGCTAAAGATAGTATGTAGAATTGAAAATAATTATTATGCCATAAAAGGTGTTTTGGAATTTCTTCAACCTTTTGAAATTGAGTCAGAAAATATAAATTTTATAGGATAGCGGAAAATACCTATAATTTTTTTGTAGGCCTTTGTAAATCGTGGAAATAGTTTATATATTATTTCTACCTTATTAAGAAAAATGGTACCTATTATTAATAACGGTTGTTTCTGAAACATTACTAAAATTTTCGAAATTTTGTTTTTATACAAAATAATAAACTATACTATTTAGAAAAAAATTTATTTCTCTTATAATTTTATAAAAAATAACAGGGGAATATTTACATTTCTTGATCTATTAAAGAAAACGATAAATTATCTCGACGAATGACACCATGTTCTAGTACGGAAGCTAGCTTTACATTTTTGTTGGTGGTTTCATGGGTTTCATATCAATTTTTTGTAATTGTAGTTTACACGTACATATACCTCTTAACACTTGTTTGCTTTATTAAAAAAGTGTGTTGTTGTGATTTACGTCGAAATAAGTCAAAAACAACTTGAACCCCCATATAAAATAAAAAAGGAGAAACGGAAAAAAATTGAGCCTGTAAATGAACACAACTCAGAAACAAAAATAGCTATCTAATAATAAAAAAATAAAATTTGATTCTTGTGCAGCTTCATCTATATCATTAACTGTTTTTGGTTTTTTAATGGTTTTTCTTGGTGATGAAAATTCCGATATCTCACGGTTATCGATTCTTTTTTTCTCTCCAGAAATGCGGACG
>OV651824.1:42424298-42460292 GCA_927349885.1 Psylliodes chrysocephalus
AGATGTTGTTCTTCGGGGTTGCAACTAGCAAAGAATAATAAATGACAGAGATGCACGACTTGACACAATAGATCCGAAGAAGATAATAGGTAATTTTAACATTTTCACGGTACGGTTTGCCATAAAGATTATATGAAAGAACTAGAAAGCTCTTCCGAAAATGTATATAATTTCTTATCTTAAGCTAGAATATAGGTACGTATTCTTTTATCTGATTTCGAACATTTTAACTATTATTTTAATAGTTGTTACATAAGAGTGTACTTTTAATATTATAAGGAGAGTACCTAGGTATTATTATTATAAAATATTTCATAAGTTACATTAAACTAGAAATAGCTTTTATTTACAATTGATAAGGAAGTAATGCTTTTATATGAAGCAGGTATAAAATAAATGAGACTAATCAGGCACCTGTATGTGCAAATATATAACTCTCGGACGTCTATCAATAAAACTAATTATTAAAGAAATAATATTACTTTTTTAACATTAATAATATATCTACGTACATACAGGGTGTATCGACATTGTCGAAAATGAGGTCAATATGAAAATATTAAAAGAATGTACTTATTTAACATCAAGGTATAATTTGATGTAAAGAATTTGATTGGCAATGGTTCACTTTTTTGATCTCTTTAATATTTTTTTAAATAATGAGTGAACTATTTGCCTTACAGCATTTTTGCGCAGTTTTTCTAATTTTCTTTTATCCTCCAGTAAGTTTTTTAGAATTTGACAACACTCCCCTGACACCTGTTACTGAATAATAATATATTTAATATCTACATAATAATTCTATATTGTCAAACGACCATTTGTAAGCCACTGTCGGAGATGTCTTTACCTTTTTGGTTGATTTGCATTTAGGACCTTAAATTGAACCCTTATTATTTAATAATAACGACAAGTTAGATTATTGTTTACTTGAGCTAATTTATAATGAAAAAACCAATATCATGTGCAACACCATTTAAGCTCCATAAAAGGTTCTTACATTTTTTAGCTAAAAATGAACAGGGAATTTAAAAAACAACGAAATAAAAAAATTAAAAATAATTAAAAAAATAAAAAGAATGTTTGTTCCAATGGCTTAAAAAATAGGGGAAAAAATTGTCACAAATGTTGATATAGTGCGCCACTGGTTAAATTTTTCAAAAGTTAATTTTTTTATTTATTTGAAGAATAAATATTTTATAATACAAAATCAAATAAATTTACAATGAGAAATTATTCTTAAAATATGCACCTAGGTGCAAAAACATCTGTATGTGCAATAGAAATAGATTAAAACTACATAAAATTAACAATACCTACAAACTAAACATTTGATGATTAAAAGGACATAAATATATAAGACTTAACAAATTTGAGAAGTATAAATATTTATCAAATATAAATTTTCTGATCGCTTTAGAAAAGGTTTTTATGTTCTTTATTTGTTTGATATTTTCACTTAGAGTTGTATACTTTTGGCCGAATTGAAGAAATTAATCTTTTATTTCCATCTTATTTAAAGAATGGTACATTTAGCATTCTTCTCTTTTGTTTTCGGGTCATATAAGAGTGGTTTACAAAATTTTTATTTTTTAGTTTGAAATAGAACATACAGCTAGAGTGAAAGTATAGTGATCTTACGTTTGGAGTGGATTCGTTGTATAAGAGGGTTGCTAAAAACAAACGACTTTTATGATTTATTATCTTTAAGATATAATTTTGAATGATACTTAGAGGATGTAGGGCATTGTCACATAAACCACCCCATACAATTATGCCATATCTAATTAAGGATTCAATGAGTGCAATATATATCAAGTGTAATAATTTTTTATTTAGAATGTTACGAATTAAATAAAATGTATATATATATATATAAGTTTTCTTATTTTATTTGTTAAGTTCTGAACATGATCAATCCATTTAAGATTTTTCTCAACAATTATTACCAAGTATTTGGCATTTTCCACTTCTTTGATGATGAATTTGGATTCTTCAATACAAATCTGTTTGAAGTTAGGTCTGTTAGCATCTGTGAGTAAGAATGCCATACATACTGTTTTCGATAGTTTATTATAATCCAGCCAATCTTTCATAATTCTTACCCCTTTAACCACTTTTGATTTTACAGCCTCCCAGGTTTTACCTTCAAACATTAATACGGTGTCATCTGAATAGAATATCGCTATACCATTTATATCTAAGTTTAAAAGAGAGTTGATATAGATGATAAAAAGAATTGGACCAAGGATAGTTCCTTGTGGCACATCTATTTGAATTTTAACAGGATTACTAAATTCATTTCTAATTTTAACTATCTGTGTTCTCTCGTGTAAGTAGTTTTGAAAAATTTTTAAAACCAATCCTCGAATGCCATAATGTTCAAGAACGGAACAGTGTCAAAAGCATTCGCGAGGTCGATAAAAACATATTTTTATTTTCATTCTCAAGACTATTTTTTATATTAGATATCAATTCATACATGGCATCACAACCTTTTTGGAACCCGAACTGTTTAAAATTTAAAATCTTTTTATCTATTAGATATTCGAATAATCTTTTTTTTTTAACATTTTTCAAAAATTTTTGCAAAATTTGTAATTAGACTTATTGGTCTGTAATTTGACGCATCTTTTTTGGATCCTTTTTAAACACTGGATTTACAATTGATATTTTAAGTTCTTTCGGTATCTTACCTGTTGTGAAGATTAGGTTTATACGGGTAATGTGCATTAGAGGCTCCATTATGTATCGGTGACCATTTTTCATCATTCTAGATGTAATTCCGTCAATCCCAGGAGCACTGTTTTTAACACCCTGTATCTCGGTAAGTGTGCCCTTTAAGAATTCATATTCCTACATCAAAATTCATCTCTCTGGGGTAAAGCATTGTTGGTCGAATATACTAACATCTTGTATAACTTTTATTCAATAAGTGGTTGCCACACTGTATACAGGTGTTTCATTGATAAATGGGGGGTCACCTAGATGGTTTTAAAAAACCATACTTTACCTAAATATCAATTTTGCCGATTTCTCCTAGGCTCATAACTTTTCAAACACGTTGTATATTAGATAATCCCACTATGATTATTAGAGCAATACAAAATCTCACTAAAAGAGCTCAGAAATGTATTGAACAAAACGGTGACCACTTTGAGCAACTGTTATAGTTATTTCTTTCATATTTTTTTTATTTTCGTTGTATTATTAAAAATTTTTTTCATAATTATTTCTTATTTATTTTTAGTTCTCTTATAATAAATAATATTTTGCAATGATTACTCCGTAAATGTGTCTCAATGCAAAATTATGATTTTTTCGAAATGTGTGTTTTCATCTTTTCTTATATGTATAATTTACATTTTTACTTTCCTATCTGTATACAGATAAGGAAAGTATAGGAATCATTTTTTTCGACCTCCAGTTTTCGACCTCCAGTTTTCGACGGATTTTTACGTTTTGGGGTCCCCTGAATCCGTTTTGACTATTTTCGGAATGATGTGTGTGTGTGTGTGTGTGTGTGTGTGTGTGTGTGTGTGTGTGTGTGTGTGTGTGTGTGTGTGTGTGTGTGTGTGTGTGTGTGTGTGTGTGTGTGTGTGTGTGTGTGTGTGTGTGTGTGTGTGTGTGTGTGTGTGTGTGTGTGTGTGTGTGTGTGTGTGTGTGTGTGTGTGTGTGTGTGTGTGTGTGTGTGTGTGTGTGTGTGTGTGTGTGTGTGTGTGTGTGTGTGTGTGTGTGTGTGTGTGTGTGTGTGTGTGTGTGTGTGTGTGTGTGTGTGTGTGTGTGTGTGTGTGTGTGTGTGTGTGTGTGTGTGTGTGTGTGTGTGTGTGTGTGTGTGTGTGTGTGTGTGTGTGTGTGTGTGTGTGTGTGTGTGTGTGTGTGTGTGTGTGTGTGTGTGTGTGTGTGTGTGTGTGTGTGTGTGTGTGTGTGTGTGTGTGTGTGTGTGTGTGTGTGTGTGTGTGTGTGTGTGTGTGTGTGTGTGTGTGTGTGTGTGTGTGTGTGTGTGTGTGTGTGTGTGTGTGTGTGTGTGTGTGTGTGTGTGTGTGTGTGTGTGTGTGTGTGTGTGTGTGTGTGTGTGTGTGTGTGTGTGTGTGTGTGTGTGTGTGTGTGTGTGTGTGTGTGTGTGTGTGTGTGTGTGTGTGTGTGTGTGTGTGTGTGTGTGTGTGTGTGTGTGTGTGTGTGTGTGTGTGTGTGTGTGTGTGTGTGTGTGTGTGTGTGTGTGTGTGTGTGTGTGTGTGTGTGTGTGTGTGTGTGTGTGTGTGTGTGTGTGTGTGTGTGTGTGTGTGTGGGTGTGTGGGTGCGTGCGTGCGTGCGTGCGTGCGTGCGTGCGTGCGTGCGTGCGTGCGTGCGTGCGTGCGTGCGTGCGTGCGTGCGTGCGTGCGTGCGTGCGTGCGTGCGTGCGTGCGTGCGTGCGTGCGTGCGTGCGTGCGTGCGTGCGTGCGTGCGTGCGTGCGTGCGTGCGTGCGTGCGTGCGTGCGTGCGTGGGTGCGTGCGTGCGTGCGTGCGTGCGTGCGTGCGTGCGTGCGTGCGTGCGTGCGTGCGTGCGTGCGTGCGTGCGTGCGTGCGTGCGTGCGTGCGTGCGTGCGTGCGTGCGTGCGTGGGTGCGTGTGTCTGTGTGTCTGTGTGTCTGTGTGTCTGTGTGTCTGTGTGTCAGTGTGTCAGTGTGTCAGTGTGTCAGTGTGTCAGTGTGTCAGTGTGTCAGTGTGTCAGTGTGTCAGTGTGTCAGTGTGTCAGTGTGTCAGTGTGTCAGTGTGTCAGTGTGTCAGTGTGTCAATGTGTCAGTGTGTCAGTGTGTCAGTGTGTCAGTGTGTCAGTGTGTGTGTCTGTATCCACCATAACTCATGAAACGATACAAAGAAAAACACCAAATTTTAAACAAGCTTTATTCCAGACTGCGGTGAACTGATTTGATTTTGGGCAGAGTCGGAACATTTGGGGGGTACTTTATTGGTGGTCATTTTTATATTTTATGAAATATATCCGTTATTTACGTTTGGAGAAGAAAATTCTTCAAATAAAAGTTACTTATAATATTATTATCTATAATTTTTGTTCCATACAAAATTTTCCTAAAATGGTCCGTATTCGAGAAATTTGACAAAATGTAATAAAATTCAAATTTTTAGGAAAATTGTTTAAATAAAAGTTATTGGTGATATCGATCTCTATAATTTTTGTTTTTTATGTTTTTTCTAAAATGGACCGTATTGAAAGAAAAGTGCTAAATTTAAATTTTTCAGTATTTTCGTTTTCAATGGATATCTATAAAAAAATGTTTCGAGGTAGATGTATGGGAAAATGTATATATTTAGTTTATCCTCTAAATATTTATAGAGGTGCTGCAATAGGTTGTACAAAATAACCGGAAAAAGCCTATAATAACTAAATAGGAAAGTCATGTGTTGGACACATCAGATTTTTAACATTAGTAGTTTGTGCAACAAGAGTGGATATGATGGCCGCACGAAGACGAAATTTGAGCACGACGCCGTAGGCGGAGTGCTCAATCGTCTGGGTGGGATGTGGACAATCCACTCGAGTTGTATAGTATATTTTTTTACGACCCACTAAGGAAAATTTACAAATAAAAAAAATATTTAGGTTATTAAGACAAAATAACTAATTTTAAAATAATTTATGACTCTAATAATTTTTAAAATAAAATAAACGAAAAAAAAATTCATTTTATTTTTCCCCATTCGAAAATCGAGTCTTCCGTGTGAAAGGCAAGAACGCTGACCATAGGACCACCTATTCTTTTATTTTTGTTGCTTTAATACTCGTAATTAAATTGATTTCATATAGTTTTATTTAAATTAACAAATTATTATAGACGAAATAAAAACAGAAATGCTATTATTTATCGATTCTACACAAGAATAACACATTTTAATGTATGTTGAATCTCAATAACTAAAAAATATACTGACAATTAGTTTAACATAACTGTCACTTATTTAAAATTTTAAAAATAATAGCAGTCGATTGATCAAAATATGAACGGTGATTGATGGATTTAGTTTTTTTGCTGTGTTCTCACTACCTAGAATGGATATGAAATATATTCGTTCAGTTGAAAGCAATAGCATACTTTTTCGTTTTGTAATCTGTGCTTAGATTAGCTAATATCCATGTGGGTGTAGAAAAAAATATTACCGCACTGTCGATACAGGTACAGGACGTTTAAGATAGAATTGAAATTAGAATTTTAATAATTTTATACCCAATACAGAATACAGACCTGTCATTTAATTTTTTTTAAGATTGAAATCCAAACACTAGAAGAATAAACAGGATAACTGATATAAATTTAAACTCGAAACATTTAGATTTGACTCAAATTAATAAGTAAGAAAACTGTATGCGGAAATACCAAAACTACTTGGTGTAACTCAATATTTTCAGCTCTTTTCGAAAATGTATAAAGATATTCAAAATTATGATATACAGGGTGTTGTTTTAGGTATCGAAGAATTTGAAAATTTTTTGTTGATCCAGACCTTGATTTTCCCAATTATTAATACGTCATTGGATCTGACAAATTAAGGTGCACTTGTATACCAAATATCAAAAAAATATACAGCGAGTTTCAAAAGTTATGAGCCTAGAAAGAAATCGGCAAAATTAATAAAACACCTTGTATTCCGGTTATAAATGGCGACTGATCCATAAAGTATGGGTTTTTTTGAAAGCTGTTAACATATGCCCATTTACCAATGAAAAACCCTGTATAATATTTTTATAAATAACTTTTTTTACTTTTACTTCACATGTCAGATGTAAATAAACAAGTGGCACGACCCGTGCGTAACCTGTTTAAGTTTTTACACTTTACCTGTATTTTTTTTGTATTTGTTTAATTTCAGAAGTTTTTGTTAATATCTATCCAATTATATAAAATGTATTAAGTAAATAAACATTTTTATTATTTAAAATATTTTGTAAAATACCTGCCTACAAAATAAAATACCTATTAGCTGTGTAGTCTACGTATTTATTTTAAACCCCCATCTTCGCTAAACTACAGTTAGTCAGAGTTCTCGAAAATTTTATTGCTCATCCTACTTTTTCTAGACTGGTAGTAGAGTTTGTAAATCTAATTCGAAAAGCTGGTTTTGTGCAGTTGTTACAACTGAAAGATGGAAGTAAATGTTTTCTCTTTCTCTTTTCCACCTCTGCAACCGCCTTGTAATGAATCTTCGCTCTTGTCAATATCTATAAGGGAAGTGTTTGCATCGGAAAGTTTCGATAATTTAGGGGAAGCGGGAATAAATATGATAACTAAATAGGTATTAGATTGTAGGTATTACCTTGATTTTTAAAGTGATTTTTAGTAAATAAAGTACCTTAAACTGTATTTTTTATAGACCAATCGGAAATTTTGTATAGATCGTTTTTAAGTTATCAATTTTGTAAAATAACTTAAAATCATTCGCTTGTGCTGGTAGATTATTAATAAAGATTAAAAACAGAAGCGGTCTTAAGTTTGAACTTTGCGGAACTTCTGATCCAGTTAAAAATATATATCTATGTGATATATATTTATGTAATCCGAGTTCTTAGATTTAAGTATGACATAAAGTAGTTTAATAAATAATAATCACATAGTTCATAATATTTCAACTTAATATATCTTAAGTTAATAGGAAATCTTGATTAACTTTGACAAACGTCTTTGTACAATCTTTATAAGTACAATCTACTTGTAATTTATGATCAATATTTTCAGTAACTTTATTGGAAAAACTACAAAAACGGCAAAAGCCATATTTTAGTGACTTCAAGCTACATATAATTTTTCATAAATTTATATAGATACAAGTTATTTAAATTTTAGTTTAGAACGCTTGCAAGCTAATTAAAAACTAAATAAAAAAAAATTTAAATTTCTGAGATTATACTTTTGTAAGTTATTAAATTCACTCGTCTATTTGATTAGACGACAATTAATTTTCCGCTGCCTACCTTAAGACTTTTTCGCATTCCCAAACTATTGCAGAGTTTCCAACAGGTTGTCGGTTGGTCGATCTTTAACCTCACTTGAATCCTTCGAAACTGAGAGAGCTTTTTGTTTTCTTAAGTCCTGGTTAAAAGGATGTCGTTTTCGGAAATCGAACTCTGTTGTCGTCGCGCCATTTTAATTAGAACATTGTTATGCTGATCCTTTATGATATTTGATATAATAACTATATAGGGTGATACCGAAAGTTCACATCAAAATCACAAGGTCTAAGGAATTAAATTGTTAAAAAATATTTTTATTTTTTATACCAAAATTACAATAGACACTTTTTAAAATATTGAATTCAGAAACAAGTAATATTTTGACAATACAAGATCTTACATTCTATATAAATGTCCAATGTCGGCTTCGGAATATTAACAATGGCATACAGAGCCGGTTTCAACAATCTGAAAATTTTAAACTTTGAAGTAAAAACATATGTTCACAAAAGCATTTTATTCTATTACATCAACCTTGTAACTATACAAGGTGATACAGAAAATTTCGACATTTTAAACTAATTCAACTTTATACTTTGAAAATAAAACATATAAAATGTTAAACTTTTCCGTTGATCAGCGTTGTAACTGTACAGGGTATTACTGAAAATCCTTTTTGATTTAACGTAACTAATCATGTAAGGTAAAGTCGGGCGAAACGGGGTAGCGAGGTACAATGGGGTATTCTTTTTAAAATATAAACTTACAGACATGACAAAACTGTTTCAAATTCTATCATATCTAGAGGGCAGTGTTGCCAGAATATATTTTTGTAATGTACCAGATTTATCTAAAAAATGTACCAGATTTCATAAAAATGTACTAGATTCTATAAAATTACCACATTTTTCTAATTATGAAGTATGGTCATTAAAGAGCAAAAAAAGGTTTACAGAGAACACGAACACAACAATTTTAAACAATATTTTATCTCTCGACAAATTTCTGACACTATTTTATCTCTCGAGCAGCTTTTGAATAAGACTTTAATACCTTTTGATACTCTTTTATCTCTCGAACAGTTTTCAAATCTTTTTTTATCTCTTGAGCTATTCTGAAACAATATTTTATCTCTCGATAAATTTATAACAGTATTCTACTTTTCTTTATCCCTCGAGCAATGTTTGTACAAAATTTTTTGTAAAATTTTTAACACTATTTATCACTGCAATTTTTAACAGTTTTTTTATCTTTCAAGCTATCGTGCAATTTTTGAGCAAAATTTTAACAATTTCTAACACTATTTTATCTCTCGAGCAATTTTTAAAAAAGATTTTAATACCTTTTGATAATATTTTATCTCTCGAACAGTTTTTAAAAAACCTTTTTTATCTCTTGAGCTATTTTAAAAAAATATTTTATCTCTCGATAAACAGTATTCTATCTCTCGAGCAATTTTTAACAACTTCTTTTATCCCTCGAGCAACGTTTGTACAATTTTTAACACTATTTAAACACTCGAGCAATTTTTACTAGCCTTTTTTTACCTTTTAAGCTATTTTTCAACAATATTTGATCTCTCGTGCAATTTTTGAGCAAAATTTTAACAATTTTTGAAAAAGATTTAACACCTTTTGACACTATTTTATCTCTCGAGCAATTTTTAACAACTTTTTTATCTCTTGAGAAATATTTGTACAAAATTTTTTGTACAATTTTTAACACTATTTAATCACTCGAGCAATTTTTAACAGCTTTTTTACCTTTCAAGCTATTTTTGAACAATATTTATTCTCTCGTGCAATTTTTGAGCAAAATTTTATTAATTTCTAACACTATTTTATCTCTCAAGCAATTTTTATTAACATTTTTTATCTTTCTAACAATTTTTAAACAATGTTTTATCTCCCGAGAAATGTTTAACAATATTTTTTAATTCTTGAGTAGTTTTTGAATAAGATTTTAATAACTTATGATACTATTTTATGTCTCGAACAATTTTTAAACCTTTTATCTCTTGAGCTATATTTAAACAATATTTTATCTTTCGATAAATTTTTAACATTATTCTATCTCTCTAGCAATTTTTAACAACTTTTTTATCTCTTTATTAGCAAACTGCACAATATTTTAACTCTCGACAAATTTAAAAAAATATTTTAACTCTCGATAAATGTTTAACAATGTTTTATATCTCGAGCAATGTTTGTACAATATTTTATCTCTCAAGCATTTTTTAATAGTATTTTATCGTTCGAGGAATTTGTAAACAATATTTTATCTCTCAAGAAATTTCTAATAGTAGGTATCTCTTGAGTCAATTTTGAACAATATTTTATTTCTCAACAAATTTTTCAATAGTATTTCATCCCTAGAGCAATTTTTGAACAAGGGTTTAACATTTTGTAATACTATTTTACCTCGAGCAATTTTTGAACACGATTTTAACAATTTATAATACTATTTAATGTCTCGAAAAATTATTAAATATTTTTATCTCTCATTAAATTTCTAACAGTATTTTTATCCCTAGAGCAATTTTTGAACAATATTTTATCCCTCAAGCAATTTCTAATACTATTTTATACTTCGACCAATTTTTAACACCCTTTTTTACCTCTCAAGCCATTTTTGAACAATAATTGATCACTCTTGCAATTCTTAAACAATGTTTTATCTCTCGAAAAATGTCTACTAATTTATCTCTGAAGTAATTTTTAACAACTATTTTAATTTCTCTTGCAATTTTTGACCAATATATTTTACACTTCAAATGGAAACATACGCTGAAAAAAGTACTAGATATTGTGTCGAGTGTACTAGAGTACCAGATTATCAGAGAATGTACTAGATCTAGTACAATTGTACTAGACTGGCAACACTGCTAGAGGGTAATCTATTTGTGTGAAAAATCCAATATCTATTTGAAATAAAAAAAAAAAATACAGAATGGTAAGTAGTATTAAACTTCATAATTTAAAATTATTTTCGATTTTATAGGGTGTTCAATAACTTGTGTATTTTTAAATGAATTACCTTGAATTTTATTTTTCATTTGAATAGAGCATATTCAAATATTTTGAATTTTTTTATGAATAATATAGTTCAAAATAAAGCTACATTTAAATTTTTTTATTATCTGTTCATTTGCCATAGTTATTAATTTTTTAAAATTTATGACGTAACCGGGAATAGACCAATAGGAACTAATCACACAACGTTGCAGCTTAGACGGTATACGAGAAGTAATATACGTTCGTTTATGCGCATCGTCTTACTTTTAGACTTTTAAAATAACATTAAACAAATATCTTTGAAATGTAAAATATTAAATGTTTTTGAACGTATTATTTATATTTAAACTTTGACCATATTTATAGTTTAGTTGTTTTAAAAACCGTCAACTAATAAACAAGAAAATGGCAATGCGACAGCATTGTATGTGTCACCTGTCAATCAAGAATTTCACATTCATTATTAAAAATATTTATTAATATTACTATAAATATGAAAAGAAAAAAATTATTATTATTACACAGAAACGCTTCAAGGAACAGCTAAATTATTTAAAATGAATGTTTTATTGTAATTTATTAGACTTTAATTATCTACCATTGTAGTACCGATGTTTTTTCTTTTTTTTTTAGATACTAGATGATTTTGAAAACTGTTAATTTTTTAAATGATGGATAAAAAAGGAAAACAGAAAACATAAAAAAATGTCTTCTAAAAAGTTGACTGGAAAATAACATTCTACTAGAGGCGTTTTTCATCTCTATTTAATAAAAATAAACCAGATCTTCAAGATGCAGCAGCAATTTCTGACATTGCCCTCTTCTCCCTTCGGAAAATTTAAAATGAGCCTACTATAAATTCGAAGGTGTGTATCTTAAAACCCCTTCTGCAAGAACCTCCCTCAGAACCTCCTAAACATTTTGAAAATAGTGAAGTTTTGTCTCTTATTCAGATGGACTTAATAATAATAATGAGCAGGACCTTCAAAACCGATGAAATCTCAAAATAATTAAAAATAAATCATTGGTATATTTAGGATTACCCAACAGGGTTTTTAAAATCCTCAATGATATTTATGAGAAAGAAAGTGTAGCTTACATAAATCTTCTACATTTATGTGTGAATTAGTAGTATTGTTAACTTAAAAGAACTCATTTTATAACACTAAATACCTAATAATTTAATAATCTTTTTTTTATTATTAATTTATCACCTTTCAGAGTTTATAATAATTGTATATAAACAAAAATGTAAAATCTGTCAAAATTTTATTTATTAACCTAATATTAAAAATTAAAAGTATCTGAATAAGATAAACGAAGTAAAAAACACTTTATTTACAAATAATAAAAACTATATATACAAGCCCTAATAATAATGGAAATGCACAAATTAAAATTTCTTCTAAAAATTTATTATCGAATTCAACTTGTTATCGACCTCATTATATACTTCAAATGCGGGAGAAACAATGCAAAATACTTTACGTTCATGTGTAATTATTCCGTTTAATGTGCCAATATCTCATTTTCTCAAGTTATCAATGGAAAATCGCATTATCTTCATATACTTGCTTGGCAGATCTAAAAATGCTGACCTTCCAGACTACATCAAATCATAAGTGTTACATATGATTGAACTCGTATTGAATAGGAGATTCCAATAATGACTGAATATACAGGGTGATGAATTTGAAAAACCAAAGTGACTAATAATATAAGAGAAACGGCAAATCTGGCAACATTGAAAATAACAAATCTGGAATCTCCGTATCCCAAAATAGGTGTACCCCAAATTTTGTACAATTAGGAATAGCAATTTGTGAGATAATTGGCCGTTTCCAGACTTTTGGGCCACTCCGTATAATAAATTAATAGTTAGTGGTTAAATGTGAAAATTTAATAAATGAATGAATAAAATTTACTGATAGATAAAATGTTTATTAATTGTCCTGACCATGTGGCATTCTAGTAAGGTACTTCCTTTTTGTATGTAGTGTCGTGGACAATCCGCCTTTAGGTACTTAGATACTTGGAGCTTGGAGCTCGGAACTTGAAGAAACCACGTAACTTGTAACATCTCTTAACATCTAGGAGCAACTACGTAACTGGGACTTATTGTTTCTTAGAGCTTCTAGGAGCAACTACGTAACTCGGACTTCTTGTTTATTTTGAGCAACTACGTAACTCAGGACTTCTTGACTTCTTAGAACTTCCTGGAGCTTCTTGGGGCCACTACAGGTTTAGAAATAAAAAGAACCTCAGTAACAGTAAAAGTACATATACATGTTAGTTTGGAACTTATGCATAAACGGGACAAATATTAAACTTACATCGTCGTCTGAACAGAATATCAAATATCAGGACAAATATTAAAGTTACATCATCTGAACAGAATATAAAATATTTATAAGGCGAAAATAAGTTATAACAATAAGTTTTACTTCATCTGAACAAAATATAAGCTATTTATAAGGCCAAACTAAGTTAAGAGCCATAAATTTCCGTTTAAACTGTATTTCCAGAGTGACTTGTAATTCAATTATTTAGTTGCCTCCCCGCGTATATATCAAACTATCAAAGAAAGCTTAAAAATATTATTAGGGTAGCTATAATCTATATAAAATAAAACATAAACAATCGACATGATGGTAATAAAAAAGGCAAAAGGTCGATCAATTCGGTTTTCAAACGAAATCCAGTAAAATGTTAAAATATAAGGTGAAAGAAACATTACCTGACAATGATCCCAACGTGAACACATAATAAATACATAAAAGACAAAATAATTATGGAAAAGTACTCACAGTAGCTACCTTTTTTGTCGGCACACACTACCACACCACGTAGTTCGATAAGCCCAAAAGGACGATCTGAGCGACAGCAGCAGGTTTTATATCTCACTAGCGTGAATGTAGAAGAAAAATGAGGGATCAGCGCGCAAGCTGTGCTTTTGCAATTCAGATTCGATTAAATTTTGGTCATTTACGAGAGGTTATGGAAAAGTTGTCATTAAAAATAAATTTGAAATTAATTTAAAATTAATTTCACGTAACATAATACATAATTATACTTTTATTTATAATTATAGAAATAATACCAACATAAAGGGGTGGGTGGCTCAGAGGTAGAGTCTCTGTCTGTGGATCCAAGGGTCCCAGGTTTGAATCCCACCGTTGGCCGGGATTTTTTTATTTAATTTAATTATTTAAAATTAATTCTGATGCCTTGGTAGGATTCCCCACTCGACCATTCACTGTTGGGTTCTAATTAACAGTGCTGTCCCTAAAGTGGCACTGGGAAATAGTAACAAAGCCTACACAAAACACGAGGCTAATGACCTTAGTAGTCGATGCAAATGACACAAAATAAAAAAAATACCAACAGAACGCTTTCTTCCTCAAATTACAGATTGACCCTTGTTGCTTTAAGGTATAGATATATCGTCCCAATTTTTAGTGCTATATTATGGGTATCAGTGTATATTATAAGTAATTTTTTATTCTTATACATAAAAATGAGGTAAAGGGTAAAAATAAAATGTTTATTTTTGAAAAACTGTTACTGTTCGACAATCCTAATGACCTGAGATAAATATGTTTTTACTATAAGGTACCATATAAACTGTAGCCAACTATTAGAACAAATTATAAATAAAGTGTTACATACCTTTCTGTCTTAACATGCTTAACTTTGGCACTTACAAACTGAGTATTGTTAAGAAAATGCAGTAATCATATCTTGGTTTACAATGGGTAGAACACTTGAATCAGCTTTTGTAAATCCAGCTGACAAACTCATATTAATAATAAAATAAAACCATTTATCAAAGACAAAAGAAATAAATCGAGAATCAAGAAAAAAAGTAAACAAAATAACAATGAATGTTGGGTTAGGTGGTCTAGGTGGTGTCAATTTTTAAGTGTCATTAAGATGTGCATTTACTTCGACATTCTATGTGTTGGTTTGTTCGTTAGCTTGGTTCTGTATGACAAACAAAACTTCGACACAAGCTGATTGGTTTATTCCCGATGATATACACATTTCAAATTTTTAATTATAAATAGTTTTGCTTCGAAAACTGATTATTTAGAATAACTTATATAGTGACTAACTATTACAATATAATTTATAAAACAGCATATCTATAAAATCTATAAAACATGGCTCATTGCTTCCATTTGCATTCTCTATATCTAAAGTTAATAGTTTTGGAACATTTTTAAATTTAAATGAAAAAAAAAATAATTCAGAAAATAATTTAATTTTACCACTGCTTGATACAAAATACATTGTGTTTATTAGTTAATAATTAGAATTTAACCAGCCATAATTTATCATCAACTGAATTACTATCTTACAATATCTAAAGTGACTTTTATATTGAGTAAAAAAGAAAATAAATATCTATAGGTTAAAGTACCAGACATAAAGGTTATAATAAAAACCGGAAAAACTTTTTAAAAACAAAAATTTTGCCAAACTATTTACGTTAGTAATAACGAAATGTAAATACTAGGGATTTTTTCGGTATTTCAAAGTTAATACCATTTAAATTTAAAAATCATTCAAAAATATTTACTTTAAAAAACACAAGTTTGTTCCGCACTGAAGTTATTGAAGTATATTTAAATATAATTTTAAAATATGGAATTTAATGTTGCATACCGTTCTGTAAATGTATTTTACATTTCCAATAGTGCCGGAACTTTTTTACACTTATGGACCACCTTGTATAATACGTATACATGCATAGAATATTTCGTTAATTAATAGATATTAATATTTATTGCTAACCAATTTTATTGTTTGATCTCGCCGAAATGGTGAAACTTGGAATTAAATTATTACTTTAACTAATATGTCAAAGACATAAATAGCTTACATAGTAGTAAGCAGCGACCTAGATTTGGATTGACATTTTTTAGATTTTTAATTGCTAATAATATGGACTGCCAAAAAATGCTCCAATTTTGCGTATAGAAACCCTTTTTTATAAAATTTTTAATTGTTTTAGGTACGTTTCCCCATCCTAGAATACCATAGTAAAGAATTGTTTCTATATTATTGAATTTTTTATACGACAATCCTAAGAAGTTTCTGAACTGGTAGAAACAGTATAGTAAACCTCTTAGTTTTTTTCCAAATCGATATTATTTGGATGTCCCACTTTAGAAAACTGTCAACATAGATGCCAAGATATTCATTGTTGAATAATTCGATTGAAACCATTTGTGAATATTGACAAGGCCACTCTCAGCTTTTTCTTTCATTTCTTTCCAGGCTTTTTCTACGTATGTAATAACCATATCATCCACAAATGAAATAATAGTTCCAGATCGAAATAAAATAAAATATTTACATCTAAAATAGGATGAAAGTGGTTTAATATTTCCTAATTATTTTTATTAATTCTTAACATTAACATATTCCAATTTTTAATTATTTAAATGCAAGATGTTTAACTATTTGTCTAAGAATTGCAATTACGGACCTGTAATTATACGTTGGAATTGTGTACATGTATAAAAATTGAAAAATATGAATTTTATATAGTATAGAATGACATTAAATAATCTTTGCATTTTAGTTTTAAAAATATATAATATTCAATTTTTGACAAACTAAATGCACGAACATTTTTTATTCGAGAGACCTCATAGAAACTGAGGAACCCATGAGGAAATTCGTAGCATAAAAAAACGAGAAACAATTTGATTTTGAACGAAAGTTTATGAGAAATATTAAGACGTTTGTGAATCATTGGCGTTATTTAAGCTAAACCAGTAAACAATAAGTTAATAATTTTGGTTTTTAAAAACCATTCCATAGTGTTTTTTGATTAAAATTTTATAAATTTATGTAAAAATATTTGGACTTATTACCTTTTAAGCCTGTTTATGTAAAATATTTTGATTACCTACTCTATAAGACTGTTTATCTAAAAAATATTTGGTTTCTTTAATCCTTAAGCCTGTCCATGTAAAATTGTTTAACTTCTTTACCCGACAAGCATGCTTATTTAAAAATATTTAAGCTCTTTCTCCCTTTAGCCTGCCCATGTGAAAATATTTTTGCCCTCTATAGTAGAATCGTAATCGACACGGAGTAATATATCTGTCAGATCAGGAAATTTCAAGTGTAGGTGCCTGTATTATCATTGACGGGGTACATAAAATCATCATTTCTAAAGCAATTTACCGAGAAAAGATGAAAAATAAGAAAACGATAAAACAAGGAGAACTTCTCGTATGCCCTCCTAACCTAACCTTCGTTCACGTGAACACATGTCGCAACGACGTTCGTTTATACTACTGCGCGTGCGCAAAAATCTTGGTGGTGGGGGCAATGAATTATTTGTTTAAGGTATTGAGACATTAGGTTCTTTCGTTCGCTATTGGTGTAGTGTCCACCAGTGTAAATTACACCAGTTACACCACCTTATTTACCCTAATTTACTTCCTCCTTATTCCTTATACACATCGTCGAGTGTAATTCACTCCTGCTAAATAGCTGGTGGAGAAAATATCCACCAGTGTACACCACATCGCCGACAGGAAGGTATAGTGGGTTTTACACCGGACCAAACGAAAGGTATGGGTGTGGGTTGGTGTAGTTCATTACTACACCCAACTACACCAGTGGGACGAACGAAAGAACCTAATAAAGACCACGGGGGTCGGATTCCATCAGGGTTGCCAATCGTACGGTAATTACCGTACTTGTACGGTAATTTCGATTAATGTACGGTATACGGTCCAAAGTCATTACCGTACATAAAAGTACGGTATTTACATAAAAAGTACGGTAAACGTACGGTATTTTCAACAGAATTAGCAAAGACTTTGAGTTGTGCAAGGACCGACTCCATTAAATTACTTAATGAAGATTACAATGACATTTTCCAAAGTAAAAATGCCATTTTAATCTTTTTACAGCACATGTTCTTCAAAAGGACCTGGTCTGCACAAAAATATAAGCGAACTTCTTTTTTTTTTAGAAGCTAGGTTAGAAGGACCAGAGGATGATTGAAATAATATGATAAGGACCTTTTTTCTTTTTTTTTTTAGAAACCCGACAAAAAGATTTATACAATATAGTTTTTTTTTACAAAATAAAAGTGTACGGTACTGGGAGGCCATGTACGGTAATTTGAATTGCGCGGTACGGTAAATGGAATTTGAAAAGTTGGCAACCCTGGATTCCATGTAAATAGTTGGTAACAAGTTTGCTTCACCTCGACAGTAGCGCGCTAAGCGCTTACGGTTGAACTACACCTGTCAGTTTCGGTCGATAAAGTAGAACACTACTAATTAAAGCGATTTAAAAATTGGCGGGCTTGATAATTTAGATATTTGAAGAAATTTGAAGTAACATTTTCCTATTTGACAACATTTACTTACAACTACTAAACAAACAATAAGTTTAGTGAATTTTTGTTGTAGGTAAATGTTGAAAAATGGAAAATGTCACTTGTTTTAACTGAAAAATAAAATTAGTTGAAAAATAAAACACATTTTTAACAAGTTTAATTTATTTAGAATTACCATGTAATTACATGTGTTTCATTATCTTCTAACTGCATATTTTGAACATAACAAGCACTATATCACACTAAATTACTGAAAAATAAAAATATAATATGATAACCAGCATAGCACATGACAATGTTTTTATTATTAAAAAACCGGATATAGTTTTTATAAAAAGTCAAAGTAGTTAATTTATAAACACAATTGTTTTAATGTTTTAAATATCCCTTATTAATCCAAGGACAAATCATTCTAATTCTAATATTCTTATACTTATTGTCCCTTTAAGGTCTTTTCCCATCTATTTCAATCTAGAATAGTTGTAATGCCTATTTCGGGTACAATAAGCCTCCAGCTTCAATACAGGTGGGCTTTGAAACTCACCCTAATTAAGAAACACATTTATGTACATTCCAAAAATCTCCATAGGAGGAATATCTAAAACAAAACATCTGATTTATGATCTTAATGGGTAAAGTATGCAAAAATTAACATGTTGACCTAAAGCATATAAGTTTTTGAACATATTTGGGTATTATTTGATAAATATAATAATGAATATCACCCAAAAATTGAACAATAACTTTTTAAGCACAAATCATTCGCCTTTTTTCATCATGGTCTTTATGAGTAAAACTAGGATGAGATTCTATCTCCGGTTCTACAATATTTGTTTGTAAATTGGCTTTACACATTTCGCTCATAACTCCTTTCATTTTTTTGACCACAAATGTTTAAAATGTGGATCCATTTATCTCTAGAGTAATAATAGCAGGAAAAACATAAAATTTCTTGTTAGTTTTGTGAGAAAAATACTTCTGCAATTAAAATTTAAATGAATCAGAAGTTAATGATTTTCTTAAGAACCTCCCTATAGTTAAATTAGTTAAATCTAACTTACACTTAATACAATTTACTCACCTGCATTTGAAAAAAATATCTCCTGCATTTGAAAATGAAAATAATATCAGGCTGACATATTTATAGCAACATAACCTAATTTATTTTCAAAGCCAGATTTACACCATCTAATAATATTTAAATTTAGCTTTAACTTTAAATTTATTAACGATTATCCCTGTATTTGATCACATATTATATTAAAGTGAAATTTGAAGGGTTAAATCAGTAAAATTATTGATTTCTTTGTCATTATTTTTGAAAACATATTTTTTTATGGGTGTAAAACGGGTTTGAATTTAGTGATAGCAGCGCGCTAAGCGCTTACGGTTCAACTACCAACAAGGAAACAAATCCCGCCATTTATTCAAACCTTCTCTTTTTATTTTTCTATGTTAAAGACTCTTCCAGTCTACTGAGACATTTTCTACGAGTAGCTTCTCTAAAAATTCCAAAAAATGTCTTCAGTGTCAAAAACTAATTATTTTACTAAATGAAATTAACGCTTTGTCGCCAAGGAAATGGCACAAGATTACGAAGAGTTATCTAAAGAATGGTATCATTTAATATTAAATGAAAAGAACTTTAATTTACTTGCTTGTGCTCCAAATATTAAATGTCGATGTCATCTAATAGCAGACGATAGTAGTACACCACATTAAAATCTGCACGCTTTAATACATTTTACTAATGGATCTACAATGTTAGCCTACAAGAAAAAACTACAGCGCACTGGTACATCACTCCATTCAAAAACAACTTTTAAGAAAATAATTTGCTTGGACCATGCTGTTGGTGTCCTCAGATACATCACCTGTGCTGATAGACAAAAGCCGCTTAGAAGGGATGGAGATGGTCTTAGAGGTACATCTCATTCTCATTACGATAGAAGAGTATTCAAAGTATTCAAAGATTGGTTACATTCCCGAGGAAAACAGTATTGCTTGGTACGCACAGAAATTTCAGAATTAGCATTTGAAGGTGTTAAAAGACACGTCTGAACACGAACTTCATGATAAATCTACATGTAGATGTGATAGAGGTGCCGAAGGAATAAGGCGGAGGGAAGAAGCTAACGAGAAACAAAGATAATTTTAAAAAACAGAACGGGGAATGGCAATTAGGAATAATTAAAAAAAAACATATTAAGAAAAAGAAACTAATTACAAGTTTACTGAAAATGGGCCTAAATAAAAAAGCCGAGCTTCAATGAGAAACAATTTTGAAACACATTGAGTTACTGTAAATATTTAATACTGTTACTTTAAAAATATAATTTTGAAACAAAATATTTTTTATTTTCATTGTCCAATGTTGACTTTACTCTATTACAAATAACTTTCCCCCATTTAAATTATAACAATATTTGTCCAATATTTACTTAAATGTCCACACCAGCACTCTACTGTCCAGAGTGAACTACACGTTTTCCATTTAAGAAGCATTGGTGGCCAAGATTCTATGGCTTTCTGCGCTTTTCTTTAATTTTCTAGAGGTTTGCGTTACCGGCGCTTAGATTTTCCGTAAGTTTCTATGATTTTTCCTAAGATTTCACACAATACTACACTAGATTGTGTTGTGTGTTGCATATGGTTGAAGCGTTGACAACAGGGTACTCTAGAGGAGTTTGTGTATTGCATTTGGTTCCCAACGCAAATACTCCTTCAGAGACGATGGTCTTTATAAGTTGAAAAATATTCTTGAACATTTAGATGAAGACGAAAAATATATAATTTTTTACAATTTTTCAATACCCCAATGAACCTCTTTCATCAACTACTCGAACTACTCATGTTATTCAAACAACTGATGAAGATCTAATATATTCAAAACCCTATAGAAGTTCAGAAATTCATAAAAAAGGAAATTAATAGACAAAAGGAAATTAATAGACAAATAAAAAAATGCTAGAGTATGGTATTATTCGTAATAGTACCAGTCCCTTGTCCAGTAATGTCTGGATTGTAAAAAACGTCTTAATGCCAGTGGCATTGATAAATCTTGAGTGGTCATTGATTACCGCCGTTTGAATAGTAAAACTATCCAGGACAAATTTCCAATCCCAAATATTGATGACCTACTAAACAAACTTGGCAAATGTCAGTATTTCACTACGTTGGATCTAGCTAGCGGCTTTCATCAAATTAATATGCACGAAGATAGTATTGAAAAAAACTGCTTTTTTAACTGAACTTGGGCATTTTGAATTTCTAAGAATGCATTTTGGCTTAAAAAATGCACCAGCAACGTTTCAGAGAATGATTAATGAAGTCTTAAAATATCATATTAATAAAATATGCTTAATTTTTATGGATGATGTAATATAGTTTTTTCTACAACATTGGATGAACATATTTTAAATCTGAAAGAAATTTTCAAGAAATTTCAGGAATGCAATCTCAAAGTTCAATTAGATAAATGTGAATTTTTAAAAAAGAAACAGAATTTTTAGGTCATGTTATAACCTCTGATGGTATCAACCCTAATCCAAAAAAAGTCGATGCTATTCTTTAAATGTTAAAAGTTTTTTGGGCATGATTGGATTTTATAGAAAATTTATTAATAACCTAGCTAAACTTACTAAACCAATGACTCTTTGTCTTAGAAAAGGTCAAAAGGTAGTTCATTCACAACAATTTATCGAAGCATTTGAAACTTGTAATGAACCTGATTTTACAAAGATTTTTACACTAACAACTGATGCTAGTTAATATGCCATTGGAGCAGTATTAAGTCAGTATGGAAAATCTATTTCTTACGCAAGGCATACTTTAAACTCTAATGAAGTAAATTATTAAAGTAATTGAAAAATAACTATTATCTATCGTATGGGGAATAAAGTACTTTCGTCCTTATTTTTTGGAAAGCATTTTAAGGTTCAAAATGACCAAAAACCATTGAAATGGTTAGAGAGTTTAATATAATCTAATTCAAAATTAATTTGATGGAAGTTACTTCTATCTGAATATGATTATGAAATTGATTATATTAAAGGAAAAGATAATGTTATAGCAGACGCACTTTCGGAAACGTGTAGAAAAGTGTTATAAGTGGGGGTATAAAGAGTATTTGGTCGACATAAATGCAATACTGAGGGTAGAGAGGCTTCAGTAACTTTCAAATTACGTTTTAATTCAGTTTTATATAAGTTTTGATGATAAAACAATTTATTAATTTAAGTTAATCCGGACTTACTTAATTTGTTTGGATAGTAGTTACAAAACGTGTACCAAATATGAAAACGATATAGTGGTTAATTACGTCTGACCCTAAAAATAAATGAGCTAAATCGTTAAAACACTCTGTATCTTAGTTATAAAGATAGTATATTTAAAACTTGCTGATCTTTATTCACCTTTAACTTATTTCCATTTTCCAATGAAACATCCTGCATATAAATAAATGTATCGGAAAAAGTTTTAGTATACGCGCTACCCAAAGAACGTAATCTAATCGTTGAAGTTCCCTTAGACTTCTCACTCGATTCCCGACCTCTCCCAAGAAAGGTAAAGGATGCGATGAATCTTCGTTCATTTTTATATACAAGCCGCAAAAACAACTTTAACTCGAGTCTGAACTCTCAGAGACCTACTTTTGCTTTTCCCTTTAAGCGTCTTACAATTGATTAATAACTGTCTTCCTTAGGTCCCTCGTCTGACTCATCCTAGAGGGAATACTTTGGCAAGTTTTTCGGGATCTCTTTCGTCATCTTTTTGTTGAATGAATGAATCGTGGAATGCAACTTCGTTTCGTGAATTGACTTTTTTGTGTTTTAATTTAACTATCTTTGAATTTTCAAATTAATAGTTTAAGAAATAAAACTAAGTAGACTTTTTAAATTTAAAGTGTTCAGATTGGGACTATGTTAATATAATCCTGTCTTTATTAATTCGCCTAACACTTTCACATAAGAACATTAAACAAGACAAGCACAATTTAAATTTAACCTATTTAGACATCTGAGCCGTTACATATCTTTCGTAAGGTATTTTGCTCAAAACTATTTTCTCTACGTTCGCTCACTAGGTGAATATAAGGTCAAAGAATCATAAAAACACATAAACAGCGATGCCAGTTTTTATTAAAATTCCGATATACCTTTTTTTGTTGAAATCGAAATAGGTATCGTTAGAAAACGCAAATAATAATTATTATTTCAAAAACAATAACAAATATTAAGGGGATTGTCTCGAGAATATCTACTACATTTGTTTTTGTGCACAATTTTTTTAATTCGAACCATAAGTATTGTATCGAGTGACTTTCTTAAAGTAATAGAATTTTCTGAGTACTTGAAATTCAAAAGTTTCATACTTTCGTATGTTACTTTCAAAACATACGATCAACAAAAATTAGATAAAATATTTATGCAAGCCAAATAATAGTTTGTACAAAAACAGTTGATGGATAAAGATGGCCAAATTACACGGAGACGTAGTTTGTACACAATGTCACATAGGCGGAGTGCGATCAGGGCCGACTAGAGGGGGGTAGCCGGGACTAATTCCCGGGACCCGGACTCAAATGGGGGCCCGGCAACTGGATTTTTTTGTTTTGTATGAGAAATCCGACAGAAGACAAGAGGGGAGGTTGGTTGGGAAGCTTTTTTTTAGAAAAAACTCAATTTATGTAGAGGAGGAAAAGTTTTACCTTGAGGACTTTTTTTTTTTTAGAAAAAGCAATTCAAGTAGAGGAGGAAAAGTTTTTTGCTTGAGGAGCTTTTTTTTAGAAAATTCAATTCAAGTAGAAGAGGAAAAACTTTTGTTTGAGGGGAGATTTTTTTTGTCACGGGGTCCGATCTAGAGAATTGTCCTGGGGCCCGGCCTGGCTCTCGGCGGTCCTGAGTGCGATACGAAGGAACCACTAGAAATTATATAGCATACTTTTTCTACCAATCACTGAAGAAAATTTACAATATTTTAATAAGTAATTTAAAGGCTATTAACATAAAATAACAATTTTCAATATTAAAATAACCATAAAAGGTTGACGGCTGTGTACACGTAGTTCAGATTAAAAATGAAAGATGCTAAATTAAACTTTATAGACTGTCAATTTAAAGTAATTTATGATCAAAATACTAATAATAATTCATTTCTATCAAACCAAACGTTTTTCAACTCCATAAGTGATTCGATCAAGATTGAGAGAGAGTTGAAATTTAACAGAATTACCAATAAACTTAACAAACTTAAGATAAAAAAGATTCAGATCTCAATAAAATGCGACAAAACAATAATCAATTTTCTAAATTCAAATTTTTTGATAGAGTCAAAAACCTTTTTAATATTTATTTTAATGAGGAGGAGATGGCTCTCTTGAACTTAGGTTTGAAACACTCTTTACATGGACACCACACTGAGAGGGATTTGCTGGGGTTGTCTATCGAGTTCGATTCCATCATTGAATTGTGACAAGTCTCCTGATTCACCTACAGTGCTTCAGCGAGTCTGTGGCGCTATGAATGTAATTCCCGAATAGGGGTTGCTCAGGCGCCAGTTTTGATATCGCAGTTTGCTCTGCGGCCCTGGGGTGCACGTAGAGTACACCCTCAGTAGACTCAGTGGAGTCCAGGTACAAACAAAAAAATAAAACGGACAGACCTTCACTGTTAAGTTGACCTACACTGGGGTAGTAAAGTAAATAAAGTTTTTCACTGCACTTTTACCTATTAATCACTACGCCCTGAAAACGGAAAAAGCAAAGGCGTAATTCAAAATTAAACTCAGGAATTTCAATCAAAAATATATTTACAAAATAAATGAAATAAATAATAATTAAAAATAAAATAAACGGGGTGAAATCGGTATATATATATATATATATATATATATATATATATATATATCTGTTTAATAACGGTAATAAAATAAATGCAGAACTATGTATGTTGATAAAATAAAAGGTCTCGGTATTTACAGAAAATGATATAACGGTAAAATTAACTATGACCTATACTATACCCATAAGAAAATAAAAATAACAATTTTCCCTTTTAAAAAAAAATTAAAACGGTGGGCACTAACACCCTTAGCACAAATTCCTTGCTATTAATGAAAACGGCCGGTTTTAGCCATAAGAAAAAATCTACAATAGTAAAACTAAATATGATTCAAACTATACGTTTTAAAAATAAAAAAAAAATTAATAAGCTACTCTCACTAATAAAAAATATCGGAAATCGGCCAACGGTGGTGAACAGTATCACCCTCCACTCATGAGAGAAAAAATGACGGATGCCTTTGTAAGAACGACGCCTAATATCCTCCCCGCAATATTATTTTACTAGGCACAATAGACCAAATAACGGGTGTCTTAAAGCGGTATTATTCGACCAATACTTTGAGAATTTTTATTTTATTTATTCGGTTTCAAATTTCTCTTATGTAGACATCTGGGAATCCATAGCTTCTACAAAACAGAAACAACTGCGACTCTCGACAGGGATAGCAAGCGAATACCACTATCATCCCTTGATTAACACGAAAATGGTTGAAGGGCACTAACGCCCCGGATTTAAATACAATTCGTTACCCTGACAGGTACTAAGAAATCAAAAATATCGGTCGAATAGCTCATGTAATTAATAGTACGGAAGTGAATGTTACAGGGAGAATTATTAGACGGAATTTTAAATAAAAAGGCCTACCTTAATTAACTTTTCACAAAAATCGCTTTCGGTAAAAACGGCACTTCAGCAAGACAACTTTTTCTATCGAACTGACGGTAGCAGCAGGAAAAGAGAGCTCCTTCATCGCAAACATTTAGTTTTATCAGAATTCGTACTTTTGCCGGAGTGGGGCGGTAGCCCCACCTAGAGGAAATAAATTGTTATTGCAAAAAAAACGTTAATTGATCAGCTTACTGATAAAATCTACTACTATTGCAATTTTACGAGACGATTTACATTATTGTGATATTGAAAAGTTTTAAACTACGAGGGCTCTTGTAAAGATTTAAAAACGGTAATTCTATGGAAACATTAGTTACAGGGGGTCTTGAAAATGTTCATAGACGGAAATTAATTTTAGAAATTAATTTATGGAATAAATTAATGGGAATTTTACTGACTTCGTCACAGAATATTTACCTTTACTCTTTAATAAACATCTACTATGGAAGCGAGAGCAGATCTTATTATTGCTCGGTCGTAACACTATATCTGGTTTTTCCAGTACTTCCAAATGCACCCATAAATTCTTCAAAGACAAGGTCAGGTGTTTCTTGAAGTTGGTTTACTTCTTCATTGTGGTTACTTTCAAATGGCGCCAGCCTGTTATGATGTTTACCGTTTGAGATCTTAATTATACGGTAATATATACATCATTAGGTTTATTCTTGATGAGGTACGGACCTTCCCAAGACCTTTATAGCTTCGGAGAATAACCCGTTTGTCTTTTTGGGTTATGGAGCCAGACTTTGTCGCCTTCTTTGAAACATCCTTTAGTGGCTTGGGTATTGTATCACTTCTTCATTCTGTCGCTGGTGATTTGAAGATGCCAGCGAACTAATTCATGCATACCGTCCATTCTTCTTCGTAACTGGATAATCTTTACCAGCTACATCTTCTCCAGGTCAGCATTCAAACTCGAGGCTGCATGGTAGTCTCATCTCACGCCCAAACAAGACCTTTGCTGGTGTTTGGCCTGTTGATTCATTGACAGCAGATCTATAAACCATTGCAAAGAGCGAAAGATACTGATCTCAATCTCGCAGATGGTTTGAAACCACTTTTGGAAGATATTTGCCAATGATTTTATTCATTCACTCTAGCTATCCATTGAATTGTGGGTGCAATGCTGTGGTTCTGGTTTTCTTCGTGCCCAGTCTGTCACAGATTCCACGAAAGAGTTGGCTTTCAAAATTTCTGCCAAGGGCACCACAAATCGACAGATAAACTCTTTTATTAACACATCTGCAACAGTTGCGGCCTCTTGATTTGAAATGACATAGTCTTCCACCTACTTTGTAAAATAATCCATAGACATCAAAATGTATTTATTACCATCCTTGGTCGCTGAGAATGGTACATCAATATCTAAGGCGATCCTCTCTAATAGGCTACCAACGTTGTATTGCTTCATGGGAACCTACCTTTTTCGTTGAGGTCCATTATATAGCATTTCTTACACCGGTCCTTTATATCATTGAAACTGTTCATCCAGTAAAACCTTTTCTGAACTCTTTGAAGGGTTTTCCTAACAACGAGATGTTCTCCTGATGGACTGTCGTGTAACTGACGAAGTACTTTGGCTACTCTACTCCTTGGAATGACCAACTGTCTTCTGTTTTCGGAACCATCATCATTTTCAAGTATTTGCTTTAATAAGCCATCTTCCAGAATAAAAGAATTCCACTGAGCTAAATATGACAACTACTAGAGATAGATTATATACTTCTTGTCAAGTAGGTCGACGTCTTATCTTCTTTAAAATGTACTTTAACTTCTTTAGCAGATGTGGCCAACCCCTTTTCAACATCTTCATTACGCTTCGAAGGTTCCGCCATGACAGGCGTTACTTTCTCTACAGTTCCTTGCAACCGCGTTACTCTTATGGCTTCACTTCGTTTAGGCAACATCGTTCCTTCCTGTATAGTCACCAGCACGGTTTTCCGATTCGTAGTGTTCTTTGGGCGTTTGCGCGAACTGCTTACATTTCACATTTAACCGCAATTCCAGCACCTAATAGTCTTCGGTTGCTTCTCAATGAGGCTTTTTATCATGTGAAATATATGGTCCAATTTATTTGCCTGCCCTTTTTCTTTTACAGTCCTTACTTCACTTTATCCACCAGAAGCCAGCATAGCCGCTTCATATTCAAGATCAGTGGACAGGACATCGACCAATGTTTTGTGACGGGCTAAACGAAGTGTTCTTTGCATTTCATGGTCACGAAGTACATCCACAAATGCTTGAACAGCCAAACATTCGATCATGTATTCCGGACCTGATGGGTAGACAAATCGCACCAACCAGGCAATATTTACTTTATATTCTTGAAAGGTCTCATCTCGTTTCTGTTTGAGATTCTTAAACTGTGACTGATATGGCCATATCGCATACTAAGACTCTTTTTCAGTTGTTCAAAATCATCGGTCTCTTCCACAGTTATAGTCTGAAGGACATCTAAAGCATCTCCTCGAAGGGCGATGGTCAAATTTACTGTCTTCTCTCGTTTAAACCATTCGTTTGCTCTCGCAGCTGACTCGAGCTATTTAAAGTAATTTGTCCATGACATCTTTCCGTCGAAAGTTAGGGCTTTAACACGAGGAGAGTTTACAGTTCCTTCTAATTTCAACATCGACTCCACCTCATGGCACTTTGTTTCACCGTCCTTAGCCTATTCTGTATATTCAGTTCTTCTATCTTTTTTACCATCTGTTTTATTTTTTCCTCAACGGAGGTCATCTTATTTTCCACATCAGCAGAAATTTCATTTTTTGGAAGACACCCTTTCTTCTAAGGAAGAAATATTAGACGAACATTTATTTTCCATAGATGACATTTTATATTCCAAGTCGGAAGAAATTTCATCTTTTAAAGAAGATATATCAGAGGAAACTTTAGTTTCTAAAGAAGAATTTCTCCCGGAAGACATATCTTCTAAGGAAGAAATATCATGTTTTGTAGAAGAAACATTTGAAGAAACTTTACTTTCTAAAGAGGAAATGTCGGAAGAAATTTCAGTTTCTAATGAAGAAATGTCAGAAGAAATTTTATTTTTTAACGAAGAAATTAAAGAAATTATAGCAAAAGATGAATCATCAGAAAATAGATACGTTTCCGAATCCAAACTTTCATTTTCTAGTGCTTCTTTAAGTTGTTCTGCTTCCTTCCCTGTCTTTTCCAATACGCGATCTTCTAACTCCCGGCGTAGCTCGGTCATTTTTAAATCACACAGTCTTTGCGGATGACACATTAATCTTATACTCGGCTAAAACTTGGGACGCAGTTAAAGAACTTTGTGAAAATGATTTAAAAAATGTGTTTGATTGGTTTTCGCATTACAAATTAACAATAAATATGGATAAGACATTAGCCATTCCGTTTGCAAGCTATAAAACAGGTCTTCCTAAATTGAATAAACTTACAATCATAAATCATGGACACCAAATAAATATTTTCCTCAAACATGAGGCTAAATATCTAGGAATTCATATAGATTCTCATTTGAAATGGGATAAACACATAAATAACATTGTAAATAATTTAAGACAAGTTTTATATAAATTTAAATATATGAGAAATTGTTTAGACATAACTCACCTGAAAATTTTATATCACGCATTTGTGGAGTCACGTTTATCATATGCCATATTAGTCTGGGGCTCAGTTTTGCTGACCCACCTAAAAAAACTTGAGATCATTCAAAAAAAAATAATTAAAATAATGTATTTTAAAGATATAACTTACCCTTCAGACCTATTGTTTCAAGAAACACATATTTTTGATATTCGACAACTCTTCGTTTATAATGTTGCAAACTATCTTTACAAAAATAGATCTTCAATCTGTGGAATTGAACACACTTATGAAACTCGAACTAGACATGCAGGAAATACTAGAATTCCTATTGCCAAAAAAGCATTAGGTCAGAGGAAACTGAGTTATTTAGCAAAAAAAATTTATAACTTTTTTCCAGATATTTACAAATTGTACATAAGGACTATAAATTCATATAATCTTTTTAAGTCTAGAATAAAATCATTTCTTAAAATTACCGATAGAAATATATTACATTCTTTGGTAGATAGTTGTAGTTAGTTTAAAATATTCGAATTAAGTAAAAAAAAAATGATAAAAAAAACATTAGGTACATTACATTACTTCATAGCTATAATTTATATGTATATTATAATGCTGTTAAAAGAAAAAATTAATAAATAGAGCAAATAATTTAAATAAATTATCAAGCCCATGCACAACCCTTAGGTTTTATGGGTCACCTGTGTTTATTTACAATATTTATTATATTTGTAATTTTTATTTTAGCGTATCACTGTAAAAACAAGTTATCTGTAAATAAACATTATTATTATTATTATTATTATTATTATTATTATTATTATTATTATTATTATTATTATTATTATTATTATTATTATTATTATTATTATTATTATTATTATTATTATTATTATTATTATTATTATTATTATTATTATTATTATTATTATTATTATTATTATTATTATTATTATTATTATTATTATTTTAGTTATTATTGTCCACTATTTATTTACACTACCCCACACCTGACAACAATGTTACCTTTGTTTGTTTTATTTTATTTTATTTTATTAATATTGTTGATAAATAGCGAAAATAGCAGGGGAGTAAAATTACTTCCCTGTGGAGCCCTACTTGTGCTTCGAATATGAAAGATTTATAGCCATTCAACTCAACCTATTGCAGTCTTCCCTTGAGGTATGAAGAAATAAAAGCAACGAGTTTTCTGTCAAACCGTAGATTTAATAATTTTTTTGTCAATATTAACTGGTCTAGGAGGTCAAAAGCCTTTGAGAAATCTGTATAAATTGATAGTAAAATTAGTGAAGCAGGCTAGATTAGTCATGGCACTCCGCGAACCAAAGAATCCGTGTTGGGAAGGATTAATTAAAAATTTTACTTTTGGAAAAATCTTATCATACACAGACATCTCAAAGAATTTCGAAAATCCTGACACTTGACAGATTGGCCTGTAATTATTAACAAGATTCGGATTTTCCTTTTTAAAGGTAGGTGCGACCTTAGAGATTTTCCACCTAGAAGGGTAAGAGCAATATTTTAGAGATAAGTTGAAGATGTATGATAGGAGTTTTTTTTAATACCTCAGAACAGTTTCTAATGATCAAGCTAGGTACATGATCTGGTCCTTGATTCATTTGTGGTTTTAGTTTTTTAAAAGATTTATACATGTCTTCCTTTGATAATGTAATAATTGAAATGTCGAGTAGGTCACCACTATTGGCAGGAGATATATTTGTACTATTTGATTGAAAGAATTCGGCAAACATATTAACTATTTCTTGAGGGTTATTTACAGAAATATTATCTTATAATAAAGTATTAATTGTTTGAAATCCATTTTGTTTATAATTGTAAGACCAAAATTGTTTTGGATCGGAATTAGAATTTTAATTAATGAGCGTAATCGATTGTATTCTGCTGTAAAAGTGCCACTATTTAAACCTAGTTTTTTGTGCAGGCGTGATTTTCTCCCATAAAATTTGTCACAAGTTTCATCTACTGAAAGTAAATTTTCTATTACTGACCAATCAGTGTTAAATAGGTCTTGATAGATTAAAGTTAGTTTTTCTGAAATTGTATTTTTGTTAATGCTAGTCAATGAAAGTATTATATTTTGGTAAATTAATTTCTATTAAGACTTCGAGACTAAGATGATGCGTATCCTCCCGTATGAAAGGCTTACATTCTTTTGATATTTTGCAAATTAGATTGGAGATTACAAAATCGAGAACATGATTGTTTAAATTAGTTAAGTGATTCTGTTGATTTAAGTCAAATAGATTAGAAGACATATTAAAAGAGTGTACTATATTATTAGAATGATTCGAATGGTTCAACTTACCAGTAACGTGCTAGTCTTGTAGCAAATTAAAGTCACCAGTAATAACAACTTTTCCATGATGTAAGTGATATGGTGACTCAAAAGTATCAAATAGTAACAGATAATCGGCAGTTGAGGTATTTCGTGGAATATAAAATACAAAAATATACATAATAACTTTCACTGTAAATACTTTACAACCGATTATATCGACTTTAGAAACTTATGGTGTAAAGCTTTGGGGTTGTGCTGAACCAACTATAAGGTGGATATCATTCAGAGATTTTAAAATAAAATATACCGAAATATTCTGGATGCTCCCTGGTATATTTTAAATACAAATCTACATAGAGATCTAAAGATAGACACCGTTAAAAAAGAAATCGAAAGAGATGCCAAAAAACACGAAGCTAGGCTTCATAAACATGTGAATATCGATATTATTCAGATATTGTGTTATTACTGAAAATAACTAAAAAAGCAAAGCATAATGAAATAGTGTAAGTTTTAGCACAAAAATAAACCAAACCAAGAAAATAGTTAATGCCTGAGAGACGCACTAAAGAAGGAGCTCTTAGGTTTGAGTGTTTGATTCATTTAGATGAAGATAAAATAGCTGATAGATCTATGTATCAGATGAAATAAAAACTTATTTAAAAAACATTAAACATTTACAACTAAATTCGATTTAAAAAAGAAGCGAACAGCATATTATCGATAATTTTTAAGTAAACGCAATTTTTCCACCCTGTAAAAACTAATGTGCAATAATTTGATATCACATCGGCAAATGACTATCCCAGTGTTAGGCTATGATTGCGTGCTCGGTAATAAGCAGGCGCTTAAGACTGCTGAAAAATACACACGCGTTTTTAAATTCCAGAGAACTTCCATTCGCGGCAGCAAGTAGAACTCCTATTCTTCTTTATAACTACTCCTCGCCAACAATACCGTTTTTGTCCAGATTTTGTGGTAGGTAATATTTGCATGATTATTTAAAAATTCACATTTTTAATTTTTATTTACACAATTTTAATTACGTAGGTATAATTTAAAATAAAACACATTTTATATCGATATACAAAAAAAATTATGTAGAATTAATGGAGCAAATGGCTTTTTTAATATCTTCTTTGTATATATGTAGAAGGGAAGTATAGGAATCATGATTTTATGATAATTTAATTCAGTTCTATAAAATATTTTGGGGTTACTGCTGAAGTTATACAGTTCATTTTTAGACAAACTATGATATTGTAATGTATGGGGGACTGTTAGATAAAGAACGCACAGTTTTTTAATTGAATTATATTTTAGAAATAATTTTTTTTTAATAGTCTTTAGAAAATTTTACCAAATTTCCTTTCTCCAATTTTTTGACAAAAAGATATTTATCAGTAAAATGGATTCTGCATTAAATTTTTCTTTCTGCCAGCTTGTACAGTATACTTAAAATATATTTTATTAAATTTCCTTCATCATCTATAATGAGTTTTGTACGCCATTAGCCCATTATTAAAATTAATATTTCAAATTATAATCATTTAATAATTATTATTTGCAGTAATAAGAACGTATGCGATAATTTTATTCTGACATTATTGACTTGAAAACAGTATCATTATTTAACCTTTTCTGGTTTTCTTTCTGCTTTTTAACATTATAAAATATTTTTATAGGTTTTATAAATGTTCTTAAAATATATTTATTTACAACGCTTATGGAAAAGTGGCGACCTGTTAAAAGTCACATATTCTAGATATGTTGCAGATCTCGAATCCATGGGACCATTCAAATCCTATGATTGGTTTTTGAGATACCGGATGTTAAACTTAAGAAATACCACTTATTTGATAACGGTTATTTTAAAAGAAAGTTTTTGTGCCAAATCTTATAACATCTTTTGGCATTCTACGAATATAAAAAGGGGTCAAATATTATTTTCCTTTACAAGATGCGCCGCAAATAAGTAAGGACATGTTTTTGATAATTAATTTTGTTGTTCTAGAAGGTGAAAATATTCACTAAAAAATAAATTAATGCTTTTATCAAGTCTAATAATAATACGAAAGATATCAAGTGCCGTTTATACAGGATAATCCGTAAATATCGATATAGGCCAATATATTTTTTTAAAGGTATTAATGTAAAACGCTGTTCTTTTACGGGACTTTAATAATGTGTACCCTGTACAGATTTGTTTCTAATCGAAAAAAGTAGTAGGAAACTGTGTCACAGTGATCCACTTTTTATTTAGGCAAGGCCAGCTGCAGGGTTTCACTAGATATTTCTGAAATTTATACATTAACTTATTCAATGAAGTATTGGCTTTCAATTTCTATAAATAATTCGCAGTTATTTTAAAAGAAAAGTACCAACCTTTCAGATTTTTAAAAAGAGTAACGATTGGTTCACTGTGAACCACGTAGTGGCCACAGTGAACCATCATTAAGTGAACAGTGAACCAAATTAAAATAAATTGTAAAGAACATTATTTTATTTTTGATATTTTTAAGTCAAAAAATTAGGCAAATAATTCCAAAACTAAATACGGTAGAAAATAAAATTTATTCTATAAAATCATAGAACACTTAAAAACATTATACTTAAAGATAAACCATTTTAAAATACAAACAAATAGAACGCTTAGCACAAATTTAAACCCGAAAAATTAACATCAAAAGAATAAAACGAATTTTTTTATCTACTGGTACTTCCCTGTTCTGTGGGTTTTAGTAAAATCAATTTTGTATCAGTTTCTAGAACAAATGCCAAGTCAGGAACATCAGGAAAAGAAAACAAAGTCTGCATAGACTTTCTTCTTAAATAACTGACTTCATAATATTCTTTAGTTTGATTCTCTAAAACTTTAGCCACATAGTAGACTACGTCTTGGTTTCCCTGAAAGTCAAGCAATACAAAATCCCCTATGACAGGATCTGTAGTCAGCGGACCTAATTTTTCTTTTACTAACATTCCTTCGTCCGAAAAGTCATCACTTAAGTCGTTACTTAGGTCACAAGGTCAGATTCCGATGAAGAACTTTGCTGAAGCACCTTTCTGACCGTTTTTATTTCTCCCTTGGCTTTTTTTTTATTTCTACTCTTCTTTGTTTCTCCATTTTAGTCTTTGCAATTTCTTCTTTTTCCGGGGTATCGGTTGCAATTAGACTTCTTCCCTTTTTTCTGGTCTTTCTGATAGTTTTTCTGGGTTGAGCTTTCAGAGGTGGTCTAAAGAAGGTGATACGAATGTTTCTATAGTCTGCTTTTCTGGACTTCCCAGTAAAAGATTAGCAGATGTATTTTCACGCATAGCTTCATTTTTTTCCACCAAAATATTCGAAGGACCAGCTTCATTGATGCTATTGTCGAAAGTTCTGTTTGTAATTGAACTTGGTAAGAAAACAATCTCTGTAAAAATAGTTTTATCGAACGGAAAAATTTCTGTCTTTTTAAAGGTATTCGTGATAGATTGAGGTGTTAGGGCCTTTTGATATGCTTCGCCAATGAAGGCACCTAACTCATAAATGGTTACGCGTTGACCTGAATGACTAACTAACTACGATTCCATATTCGCATTGTAAAATGTCTTAAATGGTTTAAATAAAGCTACATCAAGAGGTTACGTCTTGCGTGAAGAGTGGGGTGGTAACGTGAGAATGGTAACCCCATTTGATTTAGCCATTTCTAGTGCCTCTACAGACAAGTTGTCAAATATTAGAAGAGACGGATTTTCTTTAGAGGAAGAACTATGCTTTATAAAATGTTTGATGACCTCGGGAAACGATTCAAAATTCATCCAGCCACTTGGTGCTGCTAGGCCTAAAGTTCCAGAAAGCGTTCCTTTAGTCATGAAATGTTTGAAATTCTTCCTAGGAAAAATTACTACTGGTGGAAGTGATTGTCCATTGGCGCAAACTATAGTGCACATTGTAGTTAATCTCCCCTTTTCGCCACTAGATACTTTGGAAATACATCTTATACCTTTGGGTGCAATTATTTTTTGGGGTTTTTGTACAGTCGTCGTCACCGT